>PVJH01005489.1:0-110808 GCA_004026705.1 Nesogale talazaci
TGCCTCTCTGACCCACAGTGCTGTGGAGGACGGCACTGGAGACCCCATGCAGGAACTGTGCCTGGTCTGAGTCACCCACTCCCCTCGCTGAGCCCACATCTATGTAAAACATGAAGGGAGCACAATGGAGCAAGGGGAACAAAGCAATGAGGTCCCTGAGGAATTCCCAAACCAGACTTTTGGCTCAGGGAACACATCAGACCCAATCAGAAAACATTCTCAAGTGTCTGCAGACAGACCTGGAACTGTTTATAGGCCTTTTCCCTCCTCCCCCACATCTATCCATATAAGACGGGCAGGATTTTTTTACAATCCCCAGAGGAAAACAATAGGATCAACGGTTTTGGGGATGTGGGGGGGCACATATGAGAGGAAGAGGTGGGGGGGAGGGAGCACTTCTTCAGTTTCTCTCGGAAATGCTTTAGAGTTTCCAATGCATAGTTCTAGTCTGTCTCATTTCTCATTACACATGAAGCTATTACCAAATAGATTATTATTTTTTAAACTGTGGCAATTTATCTTTACACATATATTTATAAGCTTATGCAGATATTTGTTTCAATCTCTCTATAAACCATAGAAATAATTTTTGCTTTACAATTGTTTATAGGAGAGTGCTAGAACACAGAAATTCAGCTGGCTTTTGTATACCAAAATTATATCTTCAGGATTCATTTAATTCACTTTTATCTTACAGTAGCCTTTGTAGGATATTTAACAATTTCAATTAAAATAAGTACTTCTCCTGAGAAAAGAGGAAAGTTTTTTTCTTTAATTTCTGTATGCTTCTTATTTTTCTTCCTTATTTCTCAGGATAGAAGCTCCAAAATATAGTGATTTTACCTTTTTTGACATTGAATTTTTTCATATATTTAGATATTCAGGTGTTATTTCTCTTTTATTCTGTTAAAATGGCAAGTTACATTAAGTGACTTTTCAGCACTCACCAAATAGCATATGCCTTCTATCATCAACTCTAAAATACACCACAGTGTGGAAGAAGTGCCAAGAAAACTGTTAACAATGAGTAAATAAGATGGACCAAGGTAGGAACCACAGTTTCCTTAGAAAGGACATCACACTTGGTAAAGCAGAACCTCATTGACAAAAGTGGAAGCCCTTCCATGAGACGGATTGACACAGTGACAGCCACAAAGGGCTGTGCAACTGGAGCAGGAACGGACTGGACCACATTGCACTCCGCTACATACGAGGTCCCTCGGACTCAAGGACACCTAAGAACAACATCACCTTGAGTGAAGGCTATATGCTAGGTACTTTTACAACCTTCTATCCTTTAAAATATTTTCATCTCTGACATTAGCCCATTGTATAATAATAACAGTCCAATGAAATATATTTTTCTAGATCACTCTTCTCATTTAATATGTGGTCAAATTGGAGCACAGAAAATGCTTATAATTTTCTCAAGGTCAATATAAGATTGAATAATTACTTGATGACTGAATGGAGTGAGAAAAATCAGTCAACTGTGATGACAGTATGTGATTAAGAGTCAAAGTTGCCTAAACTTAGAAAATATAGATGGTAGGAGAAGGTAGATACAGAAGCAGAAAATCCAACTGTGGCAGTCACTGATCTGTGTCAATTTCAGCACTGGAAGTGTGCATGGGTGGAGTTTATCAATCTGGAGATAGCCAATGAGGTTTCTGTGTGGGCATAGCTTTCTCCAGAGAATTCTGGGAAGTCTCAATGTATTTCCCAATTGAAGGTGAGAGATATGGCGACGGTCTACCAAGACAATACAGCAGCATGATATAGATCCTGAGTCTTGGAGCCTGAAAGAGCCAGAGGAGAAACCACATGGGCTTACCCTGATGGAACCAATCCTCTGGGGTGGGAGAAGCCATGTGGAGACTCCTACCAGTGCTGAGATGCTTGGGAGGCCACGGGGAGACCCCAGCCAATGCTGCGATGCTTCTACTTCCACTGGATACTGTGGATGGAAACTGAGCCCTGGATATGAGGAGCCATGGGGAGACTCCTGCCAGTGCCGGGATGTTTCTACTGCTTCTAGTGCTCCTGGACACACACGACTCTGTACGCACTGGCCTGGGATTGTCCTGATGTCATTGCAAGTGCTTCATGAGTCGGAAGGAGACTTTAAGGACTGTTGTCAGACATGTGGGCTAGTGTCAGACTTGTGACCTCGGACTGGACTGGGTTGGACGCTTCTCAATGTTCCATTCCTCTCTATGTAAACTTTGCCCTTATTTCCATATGCGTGTTTATGCATTTGTTTCTCTAGTCTACCCAGACTAACACACCAACTAAGAAATCATTGCAAAAATGCTGAGAAGATGCTGCAAAGGACATGGATACCCTGTAGGCTGATGGCTGCCTTCAATAGTTTGGGGTAAGAACTGGTAGGAATTCTTTGTTGGATATTAGGGGTACAGAATTGATAACAGAGGTATTCTTTTGCCCCCTAAATTTTGGTAGATTGGAATAATGAGTTTTGTTCCTGAACCTACTTTGCATATGGGATTCCCAATTCTGAAGTGCTAGACTGTTTGATGTGAGCAGGAACAAGGCAGATTAGTTTTTCCTATGTCTTAACATACAAATGAAAAAATTGAGACTCAGATAACCAAAGCTCCTTCCCTGAAGGCACTCAGTAGATGAGGGCAGAGTCAATAATATAACCCAAATCTTCCTTTGTCAAGGTTACTGTTCCTATCACCACAGCAAGGGACTTCTTTTGACCCTATAACATGAGGTCATCTATGTAAGGCAGCAGTTCTCAACTTGTGGGTCACAACCCCTTTGGGGGTAAAATGACCCTTTCACAGGGGTCATCAGATTCATAACAGTAGCAAAATGACAGTTATGAAATCACAATGAAAATAATTTTATGGGTGCAGGGGTGGAGGGGGGGTCACCAAAACATGAGGAACTGTATGAGGAACCCTTTAATACATGGGTTGCGGCATTAGGATGGTTAAGAACCACTGCTCTGAGGAGTCATGCATTTCAAAACTTGCCAGATGTTGTTTTCTTTTGTCCCTACCATACTCTGAAGTTCACATAAGGACCCTATTAAATGCTGCCAAAGAATTCACCCATTTTTCAGCTATTTGCCTCGATCAGCATTATGACAGGTACAGTGTTGGGGCCTGGATCATCCTCTGAAGTTTTCAAAAGTATCCCTTGAGTTTCTAGGCATCGTAAAAATGTGATTTTAATACCTGGATTTAGGCTTGAGCCTGTTGTATACCAGCAGCTATGTGTTTCCTGCTTGTAGAGAATATTCATTAGACTAAGAATGGTCTTCAGTTTCTTTGTACAATGACTCTTTTTCTCTCCTCTGCCCCTTCTGCCTCGTCCCTATCTGATGACTGACCGATAACTCGTATTAACCGATTTCCTACCACTCTGCTTCTTCCTTGACTTCTAGAAAAAAAGCGTTTTCTATCTGTATGTCAGTACAAATCATGAGTTCTTAGAAACAAACTTTTTGGTAGGCACTCAGGGAGTGACTAGCATCCTGCAATACCAGAATACCTCGCATGTGAGCATCACTGGGGGAGCCACGTGAGCACAGTCCTGTCAGTCCTCCTGGTTGGTTATTTACTGAGAGGACAGAGTTTCCCAAGCAGCGGATGCTGATTTTGATAGAAACATCCAATCTTGTTGCAATTGTGGCCTGCCTTCTCCAAACCATCCCCGAGCCTTTACTTTATCATCACTATGATGAGGTTATTTTCTTAGCTCCAATACAAGCAAACCTTAAGTAGGTTTCTTTGGGAAGAAGATGGGAGTGTAAAAGACTAAATGCAAACATTTTCTATAATGTGTAAATGCAAAGAATTGTTAACTACCTCCACAAACGAGTAGTGCAATTATTTGGAATGGGCTTGTAATGAGGATGCTAATGTCTGTTTTATAAGATTCTGCATCCCCGGACTGTGTTCATAGTAAACTTGTCAGATGTCAACAAGGCTGCCGCTGTAATCTAGTTCCTGGGTTTATTAACTGCTGTGGCCTGTGGCATTTTCTCAGAATGACTGTATAACATTGAGCCAGAGGCCGCTTTTACTCCTCACATAAATACAAGAACAACCTTAATAAAACAGATGAATTACACTGCAGTGTAAATTAGACTGTTCTAATGGACTCCAGTAGTGAGTGTAGAGAAATAGTAACCAATGTGATTAGGTTTACTACACCAAAGACAGAGATTGTAAATCATGAACAGCTGCCAATTTTTACTATATGACTGTATTTTACTTTGCTTTATTTTATTGGTTTTCTCATTCACATCTCTCACCTCTTGAGGGAGCAATTGATTTGCCCGTGGATCCCTGCTCAGCCCTCAAAGGTCCTGGGTCAGTTGTTTCAGAGAGCATGACTAGAATCACAATACCAACTTGCAGAAGGCCCATCAAATCTGGCCAATGTGGACTTGCTATAAAAGACTGAAGCACAGGCATGGAAAACGTGAACATCGTCCCTTCCCAGGCATCATGCAAGGAGTTGGAGTTATCTGCATGGAGGTGACGTGTCTCCTAGTGTTTACGACATGTCCTGTAGAATATCTTTTTAGCATCCCTTGGGAGACATACCTATCTTCTAAAAGACGCAGAACATTCTGGTGAATTCTGAAACAAAATAATCAGTGAAGCCACTGATTTCCCATCATGGCATTGAAGACCAAGGCTACCCTCTCTGAGGAAAGGAGGAATTGTTGTTCAAGTGGGCAGAAGGGTACAACATCAAGGAAAACCAGCTGAGACAGGCTTTGTATGTACATGTAGAAGCTTTTTAAAAAATGAGAACAAATAACAACAAAATAGAGTGTCAAGTAAGAGGCAGAGTCCCCATGTGAAGTCAAAAGGCTAGGTAAGGAAACAATGGCGATGGGCACTAAGAGTTTACAAGCACTCCTCACTTATCGCATGACCAAGAAAGGGAAGTCCTAAGACTCCATTCAAGAATGACTTCACCCACTGAGGAGGACTAGGAAGACTTAATGCAGCCTGCATCAGAGAGGACTTCAGAGTAAATGGGATGGTAGGACATGTGTCTCTGGCTAAAGTCTTGCCTCAAGGGTATGCATGTGGGAGAGAGAACTGAAAGAAGAATATGTATAGGCTATTTTTACTATAAATAAGGCTATCTGGCTTTGGCAATTTTCCATTCATTCTGGGACAGGAAGCAGAAAAGGACTATGGCTTCACATGTGGTAGCTGAGTACCAGGTAGCAGATGCTTGGAGAAATTGCTTCTTTGTATGGGGATCATAGATGGGCTATTGCGTATTGGAATGAAAATTATTTGTAATAAGTTATATTTTCTGAAAATTCCTTCAAAGCAGGAGTTGTGCCGAATACATCTTTGCACCTTCAGTGTCTATAATAGGTACTGATGAAACAAAGTTGAGCACACAACTATGGTAGGGGATAGGAACCAGACCTTTAATATGGGGAAGACCCGTGAGCTGACATGGATTGGCAGTGCAGCTGAAGCAAGAGTAAACTTAAGGGGATACTAACACTCCAGGCTGAATGTTCAATTTTTCATTGCAAGGCACAGGGTATAAGCTTGTCCTTGGTAACTATGCTTTGTTCAAGGTGGGGGAGTCTGGGATTTTGATGGGTTTAATATCACAGGGTGACTACATTGATCTCCTCTCAGACAACTTGCTTTGGCTCTGTCCCCTGACTACCCTATAGGACGTGTCACCATAGGACTGGACTCCATATTTTTTCAGTGACTGCATTTTCTGAGGGTTGCCTGACTGGTCTTCTAGTTGGACTCAAACTTCAAAGCCTGGTCAGCAGCTGAATATGCTGAGTTTGCAGCATCCAGGGTGTCTGACAAGGGAAGGGGACAGACTCTGAGGGTCAGGTTCAAGAACTGGCTTGTAATGGGCTATGCAGGCTGGAATCTTCAGATATCCAAGCTGGGTCTGTGAGAGATCACAGAGTATTAGATGGGAAGACGAAAAGGCAAGCTTCCAAAGGAGATGTGGAAATCAAAAAGAATGATAAGATTGAGTTTATAGAAGCAAATATGCTGGATAACAAATGAGTCCTAATCCCATCCCCAGAAATGGAAGTCAAAGGAGGTAAACAGCCTACAAAATCACTTTCTTATTCACACTGACGATAGGTTGCCAAGGCCCAATGTTACGCAAAGCGAATGTCCAATCTGTGCGGGTGTCCAAGCTCCCGAATTTTCTCTATTTCTTAATTCAGTCACTCATTCCTTTATTCACATGTTGATCCTTACATCACACCTGAGTGGCACTCCTGAAATGGAGAACAAGAAATAGTACATGCAGCCTCCTATCTTGTGTTTCCAGTAACTATTATTTAGAAGAGTTGAGAACAAGTCCAGCTATGGGGATCTGCAGCCTGGCTCCGATCTGGAGGACAGACGTAGGGAGGAGTAGGCAGGGAGACATGTTGGACAAAACAATAATGACTGCAGAGGGGGGAAAGGCTGGAGGGGGAAAGAAGGGGGGTTCACATGAAGGGCCCAAGGAGAAAGGTAAATGTTGGGAGAATGCTGACGAGGACAGGCAAGTGGGGGTGCTTGGCACAGTATATGTATTGAACTGTATATGATGAAAAGTGATGTATAAACACCCAATAAAATGATTTAAAAAACTGAAATGAATAAATGTGACTAAACATTAAAAATAAATAAATAAATAAAAGTAATTTATAATTTATCGAGCGGTAACAAAAGTGGGAAGGGAAGGGAAGGGAAAGTAAAAAGAGGAGCTGATACCAAGAGCTCAAAAAGAATGTAAATTTTAGAAAGTAATAATGGCAACTAATGTATGGAATGTGATAAAAACTGTAAGGGTCCCCAATAAAATGATTTTTTTAAGTCCTACAAATACAAGAACATTTTGTTCTAATAAGCTGGCATTCTGTGATGCTCACCTTCCTGACACAATCTCTGAAGACAAAATGAATGCATAAGCAAATGTGGTGAAGAAAGCTGGTGGTGCCCAATGATCAAAATATGTAGTACTTGGGGGGGGGTCTTAAATGTTTGTAGATGAACAAGCAACCATCTAGCTGAGAAGCAACAGACCCCACAAGGAAGAAGCACATCAGCCTATGTAATCATGAGATGTCGATGGAATCATGTATTGGACATTAAAGACCCAGAACCAAAAATATGTATCAATATGAATGGGAGAGAGAGATGAGTGGAGACCCAGTGCCCAGCTGTAGAGGTGGACAATTGCACATCCCCTCACAGAAGGGTCATAAGGAAAAGATGAGCCAGTCAGGGGGGATCACAGCACCGATGAAATATACAAATTTCCTCTAGTTCTTTAATGCTTCCTTCCCAACTATCATGACCTCAATTCTACCTTACAAAACTGGCTAGAGCAGAACAAGTACACTGGTACAGAAAAGAGCTTGCCACACAGGAAATTCAGGATATCTGAAACCCTCTGGACCAATAATGAGAGTAGCAGTACCACAGGAACAGAAGAGGAAGGTAGGAGGGGAAAAGGAACTTGATCACAGTGATAGATATATAAACCCCTCCTATGGAGATGGACAACAGAAAAGTGGGTGAAGGGAGACAGTGGATGGTGTAAGACATGATAATTTTTTAATGAATTATCAAGGGTTCATGAGGGAGGGAGGGGTGGAGGGAGGGATGGTGGGGAAGGGTGAAAATGAGCTGAAACCAAGGGCTCAAGTAGAAAAAATGTTTTGAAAATGATGACAATATATGTACACATGTACTTGGCACAATGGATGCATATTTCAATAGTGATAAAAGATGCAAAATCCCTCGATAAAATGGTTTTTTAAAGTTTGATTAATTCATTTGTTTGTCAAATCACCATTGAACTTCAAGTTTGATTACGGTTCTGTGATTTCTGAGGAAGTTTTCACTGGACACCCTGCCTTCTCTCCTCTCTCCTCTCTCCTCTCTCTCTCTCTCTCTCTCTCTCTCTCTCTCTCTCTCTCTGGCACACACACACACTCATACACACATTTACATAAACTTTTTCACAGGCTGAGACAAAAGATATGCAAAGACTTTGGGATAAAACCCCAAAGTCAGGGAAGTTCAAAGCCAGTGTGAAATTTTAAATCACCTGACAAGAATCAGAACTTGAAGATCACTTCCCCAGTGTGCTAACAAGGTAAAGCCGAAAAGGAGGGCATAACCATCCAGTACCACTGTCCCTAAGCCTCCTGGCATTTACTTCAACTGAAGCAGCCAGATTGAAAGTTTTCACCTTCAAGATCAAAAGACAATTGGGAAGTGCAGAAGGGGGATTGTGGGTACTCAGGATGAAGTTGCTGACAAAGACCAAAGTTTAAATAAAACATGTTCGGTGGAGATGAATCAATACTTTATTTGTTAAGGAGAAGTAAAAGTACAAAAAGGCTTGTACAACAGAGCATAAAAAAGTGAGAAATCAATTCTACTTAATTCAGCATGCGTGAAGAGTCACCTATGCCATTATGTATGAATAATTCAGCAACAGAAATTTATTGCAGACACACGTTGTTTGGTTTGGATTTAGTGTTGCCCCTCGCTTGACCTAAATCTTGTAAAGAATGATACTCAACTAATTGAAATAACATTTCTCAAGGAAGACAGTGTCTCGGGGGTATCCCTAACTTGATCCTGAAATAGAATTTAGCTGGTGAAATGTCAGAGGAAATTTAGTTAGAAGGTGTGACGCTGCAGCACGCTAGCAGCGATGACTGAGGCTCCTCTTATCTGCCTGTTGTCACCAGTGTGAAGGGAATCGCAGGCAAATCAGCCCCATGGACACCTGCTGTGTCTTCTCACGGACATCAGTTATCATTAAGTAATGCTCATTAATATTTCTGGTCCCTACTCTCTAGTCCAGTAGGAAGACAAAGAAAAATGGATGCATTTGAATTGCAGTGCTGGTGAAGAATAGTGAATGTTCCATCCAGGGATTGCTAAAAGAAGGAACAAATTCATCTTGGCAGACATAACGTCAGAGCACACCTTAGAATTGAAGATGGTGAGACTGGGTCTCACATACTCTGGACATGTGGCCAAGAGGTCACCAGTCCTTGGAAAAGGGAAGCATGTTTGGTTAATAGAGAGTCAGCAAAGAGAGGGAGGGTCCCCAATGAGATGGATTGACACAATGACTTTAGCAGAGCAGTCAAGTTGAATGCAATAGAAATATGGTGTCTGTAGGAGGTGGCATCTGATCCTCAGATGAAAAGTGGTTAGACTTGGAGACAAACAGATCTCATAATAATAATCCTAGATTGGCTATGTTATGAATAGAGGCCCTTGATCAAATTACTTGAAGCTCTTTGATTCCATACAGTGGGAAAGGTAAAACTAACCCAGAAGAGCTGGTTTATGGTTAGCAGATATTTTACTTAAAGTACTGCCTCAGTGGCTGTACCTTGTAAGGGCCTGTTTTCCAGTCAAGTTAATTCTTGCAGTCCTATAAAACTGCAGTCCTATAAAACTGAATACAACTGCCTCTGAGGATTTCCAGACTGTGATTGCTATAGAATCGGATGGCCCTATCTGTATCCTGAGAGTTCCTGGTGGGTTCTAACTGGTACAGTTGAGTATCTTCACCACTATGGTACCTGGGCTCCTCTTGTCCACATTTGGTGTTTTGTGATTATTTAACACATATGCCCTACTAGGTGCTGAGCTCTAGGTGATAGAAGAGTAGATAGTAAATAAAGACATGCGATTTTTGACCAAATCCTTTTCAGAGTTATTAAATACCCTTCCCTGTTCTGTATTCAAACTAGATACTGTGATTACATTGATTCCAATTCATAGCAATCCTGTAGGATAGAGTAGAATTGCCACATGAATTTTTGAGGCTTTACAGTTTTATGGAAGCAGAAAAGTCCATCTATCTCCCATGTTCTAGATAGTGAATGAGAAAACACAACCTGCTTGTTAAACCTGAACACACCCTCTTTGTGTAAATAATGTTTTACTGGGACATGGCTATGCTCATTTGTTTTGGTTTTGGCCTAAGGCTTTAAAACATTTCTGTTGATGACTTTTTTCCCTCCACTGATACCAATTGGGTGTAAGCAATGCTGCTATTTTCTAGTCCTTACATTCAAGCTAAGTTGTTGATCTTATGCTCTTTTGACTCTACTCCAAATTATACAAACCTTTAACCCCATGAATCACAGAAGTATCCCCTCCTGCACTATCATCATGATCACTGTGATGCTCAAACCTATAATTGTAGTCATGGAGTCAACTTATTTCATTGATCATAGTTCTTTTTTTATCTCTCTCTCCACCCTCCCCCACCCATAAAGCCAATTTCAACCAAGACTGTCAATGTTTCTAGGGATAGAAAGCCTCATCACACTTCTCAGGAGCTGTTGATCTCTTAATATTGGTGATCTTGTGGTCAGAAATCCAATACATCAACTCTACACCACCAAGCGCTTCATCCAGCACGGCATCATTCTCTAGCAACTGGTCCTTCCTGAGGACACTCCCAAAGTAAGTAGGACAGCTTCCCGCTCTCTTTGATTCTCAAGTGATTTGACTGAATTTACCCAACTTTGTTTCACTGATTCTTCTGGAAGTCCATGGCATAGCAAACATCCTCTTCCAGCAGCACAGTCTGTGCCAACACTCTGTGTACATCAGATTTGTCCTTGGTATTGAATCTGCTCAAACTCCTAAATGCATCAGACACAACAAATAAAACACTACCTGGCTCTGAACCATCCTCACAATGGCTCTTATGTTTGAATCCATGTTTCAGCCACTGGGTCAATTCTTCTTGTCAAAAGTCTTTTGGATGACTTAAGAAGCATGATGTCTTTCTCCACAATGTGCTAATCCATCCTAGAACATGTCCAAAGGAAATGGAATTAAGTCTCACCATCTTCATGTCTACAGGGTACTTCATCAAGACGGCTTGTTTCATTCTTCTGTAAGCCCTTATTATATTCAAAAACCTTTACCAACACCCTATTCAAGGCACTGAGTATTTGGCAATGATCCTTATTAATTGCACAGGGTTTGCATGCATAGGGAACATTTGAAAGTAACATGGCTTATTAGGCTTACATTAGTGTTCAAACTGAAGTCTTATTTTTGAAACTTTTCTAGAGGTCATTTGCAGAAGATCTACCTCCTACAATTGGTGACTCGATTTCTGGACAGTTGCTTTCATGGGTGTTAATTTGGATCCATGAAAGGTCAAATTCTTGAGGTCTTTCCTGTTTTCTCTGTTGATGGTGTTGTTTATTGGCCCAGTTGTGAGTCTTATCATTTTTATATTTAACTGCAAACCATACATCGTCTTTGATTATCAGTAAATGTTTCACATTCATAATGCGAGGTTGAACTTTTTGGCATATTGCTAGTTGTTAATGAGTCTTATGCTGAACTGAATGCATGAGTTTGCTTTTTTTCACTAAAAAGTAAGGTGTTCTGTTTTTTTAGGCTTTTTTACATTTCTTTCCACAACTCTCTTGAGAGTGATAGCCTTTTAATTTAAAAAGCACACCACACTAATTCAGATTTTGGCCTTCCTGGAATCCAGAGTGTGAAAAGAAGCCTCTAGGTAGAACCAGTCACAGGAAGGTTACTAACTCACTCAATGACAAGGAACTTATGAGACAGCCAGAACATTTGAAATCTAGAAAGCCGCTTCTCTTTTTAGAAGTCCAAAGTTCAAAGAGGAAAGAGAGAAGTAGGGAAGCATGTTCTCAGGCTAAGGAGAACAGTTAGGGGATGGTGATAGACCATCAGTCCTAAACTGGATTCTGCCCCCACCCCCATGCCCATGAACACTTTCTACCATTAAGTCTGCAAATAGTTAATAAAGCAATATGGGCTCTGCATTTCCCATTTCTGTAATATAAAATGTGGAAAAGAGACTGTGTTAGTCCAAGGTGATTAGAGTAACAAATCCAGGGAGACTCATATGTGTATTAAGAAAGAGCTTTATATAAAGAGTAATTGTACATTAAGAAAACACCCAGCCCGGTCCAGATCAGTCCATAAGCCTGACATTGGCCCATATGTTCGATACAAATCTATAAGCTCCTTCTCAGACTCACAAAGCACAAGCAATGATGCTGAATGCAGGAAGACCACAGGTCAATCAATGGGAAGTCTTCTGACGCATTGTAAGCATCTCAGCCCTGGCAGAGCTCTCCAAGTGACTTCTCCAGTTCAGGGCCCTAGCCTAACTGCATGTGTTTTGTCAGCTGCAATGTCTCCCAATGAGCAGCGAGTGTGTCACCTCCAAGGAGGACTGCTGGAGTTCCCAGAATCCTCATAAGAAGGCCATGTGCACACTGAGGCCTCGTTAGCTATGGCCTGATTGACAGGTTGGCCCCCACCCCTTGACTCTTGATCTTCTCAAATTGGCAAATGATTATATAACTACCACAGAGACACCTGTTTTAATTATTTTATGTCCATGGTAATGTCGGTCCTGAGGATTGTGAGATTTTCGTGGGGTGGGACATTATTTAGGAGACTTGCAGGGTGGCGAGTTGGGTGCAGCTTTTAAAATAGAGCTGTTTGGACTCAGAGCAACCTCTGTGTGTCAGAGTAAGCCTCCCGCTGATCCATCAGTGTTGGGATGGTTGGATTTTTAGAAGTGGAAAACCAAACCTTTGTCCCAAGGTGCCTCTGGATATACATGAACTGCTGATGATGTGGTTAGCAAACATTGTATAATTAATCCATTTTCACCACCCCTCTTTGAGAACACGGCCATCGTGAGGTAGATGTGGAGGAGGAGTGGATGGAAAACATACTCTTAGGAGGACACATTCTGTGATTCAGAAGCCATTCAGTAGGAAGGCTGCTGTTTAGAATGATGGTGAATTAGCTAATAGGGAGGGGGGGGCAGTGGGACAAGATGAAGCTAGGGAAGTGGGAGATGAAGGGAAGCCGAAATTTGTGTTTGTCATAAAGACTTTGGTTGTTTGCCTTAGAGCCATGCAGAGCTTTGCATTTGCTGTGTCTTAAGTCAAAGTGTGGGTATGTGACATGATTACATTTCTTGGCTGTGAATGTGGGGAACAGATGGAAACAGGGCAAGGGTGAGGAGGAGGGGAGGCCAGTAAATAGAGAAGGGATGTGAACAGACCAATTAGGAGAAAATTGCAGGCATCCAGATGAGAGAAGATAATTTAGATAAAGGTGGTCAAAAAGAGGGGGAAGCTCTAGGAGGTGGATGTAATATAATAATCTTAGAGATTGGAAGAGGGGGTGAGAGGGAATTGCTAATATATCTGCATTAATGGATGATCATAGGAGGAATTCCTTAACAGTTGAAAGAGCACCAGGTTTAGAATGAAAGATATTGAGCTTGTTCTTGGATGTCTTAACTCTTAGAAGCCTTTGAGGAACAAAGGGAAGCTGGCATGGTAGAAATTTATATATATATATATATATATATATATATATATGCCAGGGTTTTAGCTTGCTTGACAATGACATTTCACCTTGCGTTCATGGTTACTGCAGCTGTGTGTATATAAAAGGTCACTCTGAGAAGCAGAAGTCTAAGATAGAAACTTCAGGAGCCCAGATCAAATACAAGAAGGTAGAGAAAAATGAGATTAGGGCAACAAAAGAAGAATCTTCATGGACTCTAAAAGGGAAATCGGAGAGGAGGGCTAGGATGGAGGAAGACAGAATAGGAGCCACAAGAGGAGTAGGAGACCAACTAAGGTGAGCCCTATGTAAAGTCCAAGCAAAGTAAGGACTGAGCAATTTCAGTTCTGTGTACTACACTCTCGTTAGTATTGGTATGACACCAATATCGAAAACCCTTGCTGATTCAAATACATCCAGCCATCTGACTGGACTGGAAAAAGATCTGCCAGAAATGATCAACATGCCACACTCACGTGCATTTCTACGTTTTAACCATGAGCAGAGTAAACAAAATGTAAAGGCACAATAACCTTTACAATCACTTCCATGAGCATTCAATCCTCAGTTACAAATCTCTGACTCACAGTGACCTTTTGGAAGCAGAGCTAAACGTTGTCTCATCCTGTGCCATCCTCACAACTGTCGAACACAACTGAACCCTTTGTTGCTGTCACTATGTCAAACTGTGTTTGTTGAGATGCTTCCTCTTTTTTATTTCTTCTTTCTTTTACCCATCATGAGGTCCTTTTCTAGGACTGGTCCCACCTGATAACACACCCAAAGTATGGGAGACCGATTCTTACCATCCTTGCTTCTGAGGAGCATTCTGGCTATATTTTTAAGACACATTGTTCTATTGTTCTGTCAGTCTGTGGTCTCCTCAATATTTTTCAGCAACAGCATAAAATTTTAGTCAATTAAATCGACAGGAATCTAACCTTTAGAGTTGCTAAAATAGTAGCTTGCATTCACAGAGATAACAGTTAACAGTGCCAGATGTGAATGTTGGCCTATCTCTTTCTTCTTCACATCACGACATCTACAAGGCAGGGCAGAATAAGGTTACCCTTTCCCAAGATGCTACACAAGAAGTGCACTAAAGACTATTCCAGGATCATTGAATAATTTAACTAGAGGATGGTAATGTACGAATCTGTTTTTATTTTTTTAAGAAAATGTTTGACATCACTATAATTGTATTCACAAGCCACTTAACTCTTGTTCACAGGACCATATCTCCCCCCTAAATTATCACTGGCTTTTTTTCTTATGATAATCATTCTGAATATATTGGTAGTCATGAGGTTCTTTCTACAGCAACTCCTGGGAAAGTTAGGGATAATGTTCAGCACAGGTTTCTGTGGAGATTCTCAGCCTGGAAGCAGCACAGCAAGTGATGTAGACAGGTGTCCTCTTGACAGGTGTCAACCCAGTCCCAAATTAATATTCTTCCTCCTTCTGAGGAGTAAATTACTTGAGAACTTCTTCCATGAGAACTGGAGGAGAGACTATAATTTCAGGCTAAGACTATGAGGTCTATGCCTTAAGGATATTTTCAAGACCTGTCTCTTTCTCCTGCTGTAGGCAATATGATCTACACCATCCCCTCTCCTCAAAGTCTCTTTCATCAGGGACATAGACTCCCCTCCTCTGCTTTGGAGTGCCTTCCTTCCCGTGCTCTCTGCTCTAGCATTTCTCAACTCCATCCTCTTCCCCCATGTTAACATACTCAAGCCTTCCTCACTAAAGAAGAAATGTTCAGCAGACATAGATGGACCTGACAAACACTATCCAGCTTGGCCTTCTCTTGTTTAAGAACATTTAGTAATATATGGATAGTGGTGATAGGAAGGACCTTAAAGTGTTCAATGAAAAATGGAATTCTTCTGTAACTTTTGAAGTCCCTTTGAATTAAGCTTATGTGGAAATGAATTGAAACCTTACAGTCTAGAACTCTCAACTTAGATCATGGGATATAGTAGGTGTCTCAAGGGGCTTGAGAAAAAATGACAGATGAACCAAACCACTATTATCAATATGCTTATTTTTTGCATGTGAATTGTTTTTTTCTAGGTTCTTTTGAGTCAATTGCCTATCATAAGCACCTTGTTGTGAATTAGGGAGAATTTTATAGAGCAGAATTTTGAGTTTTACATTCCACAACTGATTCACATTTTATTTCTTCTTATTTACTGGAGGTCCTTTAATACAGACCACATATTCTACTTTTTCCCTGTTAATATTCTTTCTCAGTGACAAATCCTTATTTTTTTCCAGGGCTGACATGCACCTAGTTAAAAGTCATTTCATTCTGCCTACCTGTTAGTTTGGCCAATGAGATACATGAAGAATATGATTTGGTGGATAACTGGGAGATACCTTAAAAGCAGTTAATTTTAGAGGACTTAACTTTAGACTTGTATTTTCTTCTTTCCTTTCCCCTGCCCCAGAACAAGAAAGAGAGGGTTAGCACTCCAAAAGTCATTTGAAAACATGAAATGATATGTTAAGAAAAAATAAAGACTCTGAACTACCCTCTCCAGTCCTGGAATTTCTAGTTGCAAATTGATGTTTTTATGGAACTAACATGGTAGGCTCTTGATAGTTCAATTAAGAAAGATGTTTTTCCCATCAAACAAAAAAGCATCTGGATAGCCTATTCCAAAAATTCTTTAATAACATAGACATTTGAGCTTGATTTCACTCTTTTCTGTACTCGCAACACACTATACTTTTACTATTTTACAACAGCTTAGAGTGTAGGATTGTAGTGCGAGTTCTGAAGCCAATCAAACCACTATTTTTTTTTACTAGTAGGATATTTTTATTGCTATAACAGAGGGTTATTTCTATATCAGGAATGATAGATAGACTTTTCTTTTTTCCAATAATTTTATTGGGGGGGCTCTTAAAGCTCTTATAACAATCAATACATCTTTTGTATCAAGCATATTTGTACACATGTTGCCTTCCTCATTTTCAAATATTTTCTATTTGAGCCCTTAGGATAAGCAACTCCTTGCCCTTCTTTTTTTAAAACCATCCGTTGGGGGCCCAGACGGCTCCCTTGATGATAATAACACACGTCAATTGCATGCATACCACATTTGCACACCTGTAGCCACAATCAACACCAAAACATCCTCTCTCCACTTAGACCCTCAGTACCAGCTTCCCATATTTCCCCTTCCTCGTTCTTCCCCCTCCCCCATGAACCCTTAATAATTTGCATATTCTTATTACTTTTTCATATCGTACTCAGTCTGATGTGTCCCTTAACCCACTTGCCCGCTGTCCCCACTCCAGAGAGATCATATGTAGACCCAACTATCAAAAGATACAGTGTCTGGGGTCTTAAAGGCTTGAAAATAGACAAGTGACCACCTACTTGAGAAGCAACAAAGCCCATACGGAAGAAGCACACCAGACTGTGTGAGCATTTGGTGCCAAAGTTATCAGAAATTCATATCATTGCATGTTCACCTCTCTGATATGATTGCTGACCACAAATGGGTGCATAACCAAATGTGGTGAAGAAAGCTGATGGTGCCTGCCTAACAAAAGAGATAACATCTGGGGTCTTAAAGACTTGAAAGTAAACAAGTGGCCACCTAGCTCAGAAGCAACAAAGTCCAAATGGAAGGAGCACAGCAGCCTGCGTGACTACGAGGTATCAAAGTGAGCAGGTTTCAGATATCAGAGAACTAAAAATTGTATCATTATAAAGTAGGGGGAGTACTGAGTGGGGACCCAAAGCCCATCAATAGGTGATGCAGCACCCCCTCACAGACGGGTTGTAGGGAGTAGAGGAGCCAGTCAGGATACAATGTGGCAACAACGAGGTATGCAATTTTCCTCTACTTGCCAAATGCTTCCTCCCACCCACTATCATGATCCCAGTTCTACCTTGCAAATCGAGCTAGACCACAGAATGTACACTGGAGTCAGAAACATGGGGGATTCAGGGCATATGATCCCTTTGGGACCAGTGGTGGGTGTGGTGATACTGGGAGGGCAAAGGGAGGATGGAGTGGAAGGGGGGTAATCAATTGCAGGAATCTAAATATGCTCTCTCAGAGAGTCATTTGCATGCTCAGAGAATTGTTAGACTAAAGGATAGGTAAATGTGTTGTTTAGATTCCACAGGGGATGAATCCAAGGAGATTCCGCCTCTTGGGATAAGTGAATGGAATCAATCATTTAATAAAAGTTACATACATGAATTTTGAGACTGTACTAAAATATGGTTAAAAATTCCTTCCATGTACCTGCAGTTGCTATTTTTCTCAACCAATGTGATATTAATAGTGGCATGAATAAGTATTCACTCCAATAATATTTTTTTTAATTTTAAATTAATTTTTAATTTAAACTAAAAAATGTTGGTTCCATTCCATTAAAAGAGGAATCTAATGCCTTAGAAATTGTTTATGATGGTCTCATACTGTCTTACAATGTCCATCTTATTTAGATATGGTTAACTCTTATCGTTATTCACATTTTCACATTACTACCATGTGTCCATGAACACACTTTTTGTCTTTTTGGTCCTTGGCATATCTCTGGGGACAGGACACGGGTGGTAGCTACATAATCTGTTGTCAATTTGGGACTTGATAGGATTAAGAGTGAATGGGGTGAAGTCTAGTCTGTCAATGGGATCATAGCCAATGAGGTCTCTGTGTGGGTTTTGGCCTTCTCTTGAGAATTCTGGAACTTCCTGGATTTCTTCCTTAGAGGCAGGGGACGGACTCTTTCTTGACACAGTTCCTATGAGACATCCCTTAGAAGCCGGATGGACCTATCCTTATCCAGCCCTGTGAACTGGAAGAGCCACATCAAGAAAGACACATCAAGTCAGTGCTGAGATCCTTCTATTGCTCCTGAATTTATGCCCATTCACCTGTGATCTTCCTGCATTCAGCGTCATTGCATGTGTTATCTTGAGTCTGAAGAAGACTTCATATATTGGTGTCAGACATGTGGCCTAATTTTAGACTTAGGACTTGATATGGGCGGGGATGTTTTCTCAATGTTCAACTGCTCTTGTATACAAACCACTTTCTTATAGACACATATGTGCCCATGCAACTGTTTCTTCAGCCTGTCCACACTGACAGAACGTGTGTCTAGATCCAAGAGGATGATGAGTGGGCCCTCATGCTAACAGTGTGATACTACCCTTGCTGATCTCATCATCCTAATTGTAAACTTGATCGATATCTACCAATAAAGCTCCTGTCTATATGGGGTCTTCTCATGAGTTCATAGAATTCTAAGATCCAGGAGCTATATTCTGTGCTGACACAATTTATATGATCTGAAGCCATGCACAGATTAGTTTATGTGTTTATTCTAAAAACCTAATTCAAAACTTTAAAGCAGTATTCAAAAAAGACCCGTCTTGTTTCCTTCCTAGTTGCTAGTCTTATTCTTGTTAGGGGACATCAAGTCAGTTCAGACTCATAGTGATTCTATGTACAAGAGACAAAAGTACTGCCCAGTCCTGTGCCAGTATCACAATTGTCCTTATTTTTGCATCCACTGTTGTAGCCACTGTACCGGTCCATCTTCTCCACGGTCTTCCACGTTTTCCCTGCCCCTCTATGTTACCAAGCATGCTGTTCTTTTCCAGGGACCAGCCTGTCTAATTAACATAGCCAACATAGCCAAATCTCATCATCCTGGCTTGTAGGGAACATTTTGAGGGTAATTTTTCCAAGACAGGTTTGCTCATTCTTTGGAAGTCCACGGTACTTTCAATGTTCTTCTCCAGTACCCCGTTCACATGCATAAGTTCTTCTTTGATTTTCCTTATTTTTTTACCCAATTTTCACATGTTGATGCAGCCATTGAAAATACCAGGATTTGGCTCAGGCATAATGTGTTAGTTGTTTCTAAATAATCAAGGTATTGACTAACTGGTGGATTCCCGAAAGAGAGAGCTGACACTGTATTGTTTTGTGTCTTTGAATCAATTTCAACCCATAGCAACTTTACAGGAAAGAAAGGAACTAGCAAGTAGGGTTTTCCAGTCTGAGGTATTTACAGGAGCAAAGACTCAGGTCCTTTCTCCCAAAATGTGATGGAGAGAGTTCACCCTGCTGACCACACACTGAATCAGTGCACCAACAGTGCTCTTTGTACTCCATCTGCAGCAGGAAATTCCTCATGGGATAAGGGTTTCTTAGCATTTACCAAGTATTGTTTTATATATATATATATATATATATATATATATATATATATATTTTTTAGGCCAACGTGCTGTTTAATGAGGAATAAAATGGAAACAGAACTCTTCTTCTGGTGGACTTGGTGTCGAGCAAAGGAAGTGGACCATTAAATGGGCTAAAACATAATTGTGAATAAGATGATCTATGTGGCTGCTTCTTCCTTCTTTGTCACAGCATTACAGTTCACACAGCCAATTCCTGCAAATTTTTGCTGTCTAAATGGACACTGTACACAGTGGAGTGGGTGGATCACAATTCCAAATGTGTCAATTATGTTTACTAAGAGAATGCATACATAAATAAGGCACTTTTCCTAGAAACTACTATAAGAACACCTTAAGGCAGGTGTCAGTGTTTTTGTTTGTTTTCACACAAATGCACCTAATATTTCTCAAGATAACAACAGGTGTGTGGCGGTCATAGGCTTATGTTAATTTCATGATTGAGATGTAGGGGTGGAGTCCCACCTATTAATCTAAAGATAGCCATTGAGTAGCCAATGAGGTCTCCATGTGTGTATGGCTTTCTCCCGAGACTTCTGGGAAATCTCATGATATTTCCCTTGTGAAGACGAGAAGCGATCTCCCCACTTCCGGGGAGTTAGTCTTAGAGATGGTGAATCACAGACAAGACAAGCTAGCAGCATCTGAGGAGCCAAAGGAGAAGCCACACAGCTTTGCCCTGATGAAGCCATGCCTCTGAAGATGGAGAGGCCATGTGGGGACCCCTGCCAGCGTTGCTTCTGCCACCACTGGATGCTGTTGATGGATCCTTAGCCCTGGAAGCAAGGAGCCATGGAGAGACTCCTGCCAGCACTGGGACTCTGCACCCACGGACCTGTGACTTCATGAGTCAGAAGGAGACATTATAGACTGGTATTGGGCATATGGGCTAATATCGGACTTATGACTTTGAACTACACTGGGTTGGAATGCTTGGTCAGTGTTCCATTCCTTTTGTATATAAACCTTTCCCTTATATCCATATGCGTGTCTATGAAATTTGTTCCTCTAGTCTACATGGACTAATACAAGGTGTTTTGCCCAAAAACAACAACAGCGCTAATGTAATCTAGGGGACGGAAAAGACAACATGTTTGCAGTGAGGGTGTTGGCCAGGGACACGCACCAGGGGCAGGTTTCTTGAACTCTCTGCGAGGAAGACTCTCTGGTCCTACATAGGCAGTATGATTTCTGTGGAATATGATATACAGTATATATACATATATAAATGTGAATATATTTAAATTTAAATTTACTGTGAATCAGATGAGGATTGACAGATGAGTTCAGTGTTCTGCTTAACTATTCATACACATTATATTTTGGTTCATTGATTGTGATTCTCACAATGAAGTACTGCTTAATTTTCTTCTTCATTCTTCTTCCTGTCCCATTACTCTTTTCCTCCCTAAACCTTCTGAACATTATCTCTAGATAAATACTGCCTGCTAGTTCCCACAAGGCTGATTATTCTAGAATATCCCGACCTCCACCCTTGTGTAATTGTTCCCTTCATAGAACTGTCCAGTGTTTGGCTGAAATGGAACCATGAAGGGAGAAGAAGATGTCTCTATCCAAACAGTAAAGCTGTTCTTGTGGAAAGCTCCATAATTATGACATTTCTCCATAAGCAGATTTTCTTGTTCCATGAATTCTCTCTGTGCTCCATTGAGGAGTCCTCAATCTAGTTTTCTCTTAAAACAAAAAAATACATATTTATAACAAGTATTTAGATATTCTTGGCTAATCAGACATCATGGCAGCATAGAAATAAATAATGATAATGGAAAACAGAATATTAACTCGAGATGGGATTATATGCAATGATGTGTATCAGAAACTCCAGTTACTACAAACCCATAACATATTTAGTACTGTTCCTACATGCAAGATCACACTGAAATTAGCAGAGAATGATCACTAGTACATTTTCAAAAACTATTTGCTGTTGTTGTTTGTATTAGTCTGGGTAGACTAGAGAAACAAAGTCATAAACATGCATATGGATATAAGGGAAAGATTTATATGCAAGAGGAATATATAAGAGGAATAGAACATTGACAAAATATGTCAACAGAGTTCAGTCCAAGGTCTTAAGTCCAATAATAGCCCATGTGTCTGATACCAGCCTATAAAGTCTCCTTCCAACTTACGAAGCATGCGCAATGACATCAGGACAATCACATGCCAGTGGGTGCAGAGTCTTGTGTATCCAACTGGGGTAGAAGCATGCCGGCCCTGGCAAGAGTTTCCCCATGGCACCTTGATTCTAGGGTTCAGGGTCCATCAGCAGTGTCCATGGGCAGTAGAAGCATCTCAACACTGGCAGGAGTCTCCAGATGGCTTCTCCAGCCTCAGAGGTTTGGCTCAATCAGGGCAAACCTATGAGACTTCTCCTCAGGCTCCTTCATTCTTCAGGACTCAGGATCTATCATGCCATCATCTTGTCTGGTCATAGACCAAATCCAAGAGACTGAGAGTCAAGTCTACACTCTCATATTGAGAAATACCATGAGACTTCCCAGAATTCTCAGGAGAAAGCCATGCCCACACAGGGGTTTCATTGGCTATCTCCAGATTGACAGGCTAGACTCCACCCCTAGACTCCCAATCATGAAATTGACACAAATACATGACTCCCACATTGTTGCTTCTTCATTCCTCTCATTCCAGAAAACAAAGTTGTGTCTTCTGCATATGGTAGGTTGCAGATAAGCTTTTCTCTAAATCTTGCTGCTGCATTCTTCTTTATGCAGTGCAGATTGTCTGATGAATTGCTGCTGAGATTTTTTCTGTCCAGAGAACTTTTATACTCTTGGATTCATCCAATTCCTTAATAATTAGAGAATTTACAAGCTAGCATGTTAGAACCGAAGTATGTCTAGCATATGCTGTGGTTGTTGGTAGGTACCATCAAATTGATTCTTATTCCTAGGGACTTCATTTATGTAAAAGAAAGAAGAAAGCAGCATGCTGCCTGGTGCTGCCCCATCCTCATAATCGTTGCTCTAGCTGAACCCATTGTTGCAGCCATGGCAGCAATCCACTTCCTTGACAGCCTTCCATTTTTCTACTGACCTTTCACCTTAACAAGCATGATGTCATTTCCCAAGAACCGATCTTTTTGGCTAGTGTGCACAGAGCACTAGGGACAAAATCTTCCCATCCTTGATGCTTAGGAGTGTTCTGGCTGTCCTTCCTCTGGTATGCACATGCTTGTTCTTCTGTTCATCTGGAGTACTTCCAATACTCTTGAACAAAACCATTTTCCAGATACATCAATTCTGTGGTCTTCTTTATTCATCATCCAACCTCTATATACATGCAAGGCTATTGGAAATACCGTGGTTTGGGTCAGGGGGCACCTTAGTCCTTAAAGTGGCATCCATGCTCTTCAACACTTAACAAGTTTTGTGAATCAGAGTTTCACAGTGCAATATTTCTTCAATTTTGTGACTTCTGCTTTCAAGCAAAATTAATATCTTGACATCAGGCTTTTATTTCTGTATCATGATTTTGCCTTAGTCCAGTTGTGTGAACTTCAGTTTTCTTAAGAGTGATTTTCAAGCTGAAGATTCCGATGCTTGATCAACAACAGCAGATGTTTCAGGTCCTCCCCCCTCCCAGGCAAGGAAGACTGTAACACCTGTATGCTATACATTGTTAATAAGTATTCCTCTGAATCTTGATGCTGCATTCATCTTCATATACTCAAGTTTCTCTGGTGATTCCTTGAGGATACTGATTAAACAACCATGGTCAAAGTTAGCCTGACATGCACCCCTTTCCTGATTTTAAAACAGTCCTTGTTCTGTTTGACTGAATGCTTCCTGGTCCATTCATGCAAAACATGTCTTCTGGAATTCCCACACTTCTCAATGTTGCTTATAGTTTACTATGATTCATATAGTCAAAAACTTTTGCATAGTCTGTAAAACACAAGCAAAAATATTCTTTGTATTCTCTGCTTGCAATCAAAATTCATCTGGTGTCAGCATTGATATACTTTATTCAGGGTCCTTCTGAGCTTGAATTTCTAGCAGTTTTTCTAGTAATGCATTGTTGAAACCATTTCTGAATGACCTTCAGCAAAATTTTACTCATATGGCATAGAAATAATATTCAATAATTTCTGTATTCTCTTGGGCCACTTTTCTTTGTAATGGGCACAAATATCGATCTTTGTCAGTCAACTGGCCAAGTTGCTGTCTTTCAAATATTCGGCACTAAACTAATATGTGCTTCTAGCCCTATATCAGCTAATTGGAGCACTTCAATATTTGGATCTATAGAATTTATAGCATATTATAATTAAAATTAAATATTTGCATACAATTCAAGAAATTGACCATCTAGAAAAGACAGGTTTAGCATGAAAAAAATCCAAAGTTGTGTTTTGTGTGTGAATTTCTAGGAAGGGAGAAATCTTTTCAGGTTACAAGAGTCATGACAAATTATAGAAGGAATATATCAACAGAAGGAAAAACTGAGCAAATACATAAAAATGGGAAATAAAATGAATATTTAGAAGCTAGTGATTCTGTGGATATAAAGGAAAGAGCAAAAGACAAGAATATTTTGAACATAGAATCATGAGACTTACTGGTCACAACTTGGGAAACTGAAGAAATGTATAACATAGTATATAGAAATTCTTATTGAATGGAATATCATTCTAAGGGATATTAAGAGGTTATATAAAGTTTATGGAAAAATTACATTATCAATTAATTCCATTTTTCTTGAATTTTTAAAGCATTCTATGATATGCTTATTTTATAGGTGAGTTAGAATACCTCCCAAACCTCTCTCATTGTTAACTAAGAGTTTCTAATTAATCTAAATTATCTCTCACCTCTGTTCTTAAAGTGTTAAAAAGTAAAATGTTTTTATCTTGGGGTGTAAGAAGTACCTGACCCAAATCATTGCATTCTCAATTGTCTCATATTCATGCACATGTGGAACAATGAAAGCAGAAGTTCAAAGTGTCATATTTATTGCCAGTAAAAATGTGTATACTACAGAGTGCCAGAAGAATGGGCATGCCTACTTTGGAAGAACAGTGCGGATGCGTCTCAGAAGGAAAGGCAGCAAGACGTTGTCTTACGTAGAGTTTGGACATACTATCAGGAGGAGCTAATCTCTTTGGAAGGATGCCATATTTGATGACAAGAAGGGTCAACAGAAGCAAAAGTCTCTGGTTAAAAGGGAGTAACATGGGCTGAGCCCCCGTGGCATAGTAGTTGAGTGCGGGACTGCGGCCCACTGGTTTGGCAGTTGAAATCCAGCAGCAACAAGACTGGGTAGCTCCCACGACCCCCAGAGGGCAGTGATGCCCCACTCCCAAAAATGGAGTAGCACAGGAGATGCAGCAAAGCGTTCGAAGGCACCAGACCTTGTGGGGATGATGACATAGGACCAGGCGATGTTTCATTGTGGAATAATAGGGTCAGTAAGAATCCGGGTTGTCTGTGCAGCACCCCATGCCAACAGTCACAATAGTCTAAAGCATTACTTTAAAAGGACAAGCTATAAATCAGGAGAAGATGAGGGCATGAAGATAGAGCTTTCGATGTCTTCCATGGTAGTTATGAGACGAGAACATGCCCTGCAGGGAGCAAATGTAAGTGGACTTGAAAGGGAAAGCAGTACAAGGGGGTGGTTTACCCAGGAGGCCCGATTGCTGATGAGAAGCACTGGGTGGTGGCGAATCCCTGAAAAGATCATTTAAAGTGCTTGTGAGTGAAGGAAGTCACAGAAAGGAAAGGCATAATGATTGTTACTGTACAGCCCCAAATGTGCTAGGAGAGGTTGAGATTAAAAGATAGATAACACATCAAGATGGTATAAAGGCTTGCAGTGGATCCTCTCTTTAGTTTGTGAATATGCCTGGTTTTGTGACGGAGAGTGTTGATCAGGAACAAACATTTGAGTAGACAACTATTTCGCCTCTGTAACCATTCGTGTTCATTTCTGTTGCCATCTTTTATTGCACACTTCACATCACCATTAGACTTCTATGGTTATTCCCAGGTGACAAATACACCAAACGGCTTCCTTTATGTTTGATGCTCTTCAGAGAAAAATCATGTTCATTCATTTCCGTAGTAACTGCCTTATTTTACTACCATTGCTATAACAGAAGTACTGCAAATACATTTATTTTCTCATAATTCTGGAGACTAAAGTCCATGGTCTTGATTTATTTATCACTCCACCAGGGCATTCCTTGGTTCCCAGTTGACACTCACATGACATGACTTCACAAGTCTGCATTCAGATTTGTGTTTGATCCACTCTTTTTTATGAAGTAGGTGTGATTTTACACACATGAAATCAGTAACACAACTGGAAGACATCGTATGTGTCAATCTTTTTTTTTTCTGTTTGTGTGTGAGTATGTCATAGTATTTACATCTGTTGACTCTTTCTAGTATCTTCCTTTGTCTTGACCATGTTGGGCTGGCAGTCCTCTTACTGTATATCACCTTCCCCTTTACCACTCAAGGTATTATGTCTACTTTCTAGTTTCTCCTCCCTCCCCCTGCTACACCTGATGACCATCAGAATATATGGCCGTCTCTGTTTGAACTTCTTTTGGGTCTTTGTATTATGGTCTCTTACTATTAGGCATTTTGTGGCTGACTAATTCCACTCAGAATGATACCCACCAGGTTCATCCATGTGGTGAGGTTTTGCAGATTCATTATTAATTTCTTAAGGTTGTATCATATTCTATTATGTGAATATGTCATGGCTTGCTTATCCCCTTTTCCAATACTGGACACTACCTTTCAGCAGAATTGTATTCACAGCTATTGGGGCTAACCTTCTAACACATATCTTGGTTGAGGTGGGGAGAAATAGTTGACTCAATTCTAACCAGAGATGTGGCATACATAAATTTATTCAGTGTCCAAAGGAAGTACTCAGATCAGGATCCAGATCAGCTTGCTCCCCAAATTCAGATGTGTCCAACTGCTTTCACGGATGCTCAATGCCACCCTTTCTTTCTGAGACACAGAAATGGAAAGAGTTGGCCCAGACACCATAGGGACATAAGTGGAGGAAGGGAGGAGATTTTCATGTGTGACTTTTGTATTTCTTTTCATCAGGCAGAGATCAAAAGGATGCCTGTTGTCCGCTGTTCTGAAATGTAATTACGAAAAGGCGTACCTCCTAGGTGATGAAAGCTCCATCATCATTATTGAGTTACCCTCCTGAATAGGTGCAGAGCTTATTAGGGGCACACAGTCCAAGGGGTGGTGGAATGGCTCTGCTCTGGTAATGCTTTTCACAGGTCCTGCTGTAGGAGGGCGTGCAAGGCAGATGGAGACATCTGGAGCTGTCAACACTAATTTTCCAACAGCATGACATGGAGCTTTGAACTTTCCACTGTTAAGATACATCACCCCCGTAGAAGTCAATATCAGTTAAAGTTGAATTGTTCTCTTTGCCTTTTTCTTTTGGCAGGGCCACAAGGTGTGGTCCTTGCATGCTGAACTCCACGCGTGAAACTGTTCGTTCCTAAAAGCAATCGTGTATTTAAACGCTGGCCATATTTCTCTCTGTCTGAGTGTAGTATAGTTACCCAGCTACTTTACTCAATGGCTTTATTTAACAGTACATCATATTAACTGTAAAAGCTAGTCAATAGGGCAGATCAATATTTATGATGTAATTTATGAGCTATATGTACACTCAAAACAGAAAATCTTTAAACTGAGAATTAGGTCTGGGTATGAGATGTCTAAAAAGGATAGATTCTAAAAGGACAGACCTTTGAGTTTTGATCATGTCCATAGGGAGCTGTATAAAAGATATGTGGAACATTTACCTGTACAAATCTGGATTAACTTTCATCTAAATTCATTCTTGGAAGCTATGCAATGAAAAATTTGAAGTCTTAAGAAGTGTACTTTTTCTTCCAGAATCATACCAGAATTTCGTCTTCTTACTGTTAGAGGCATTGGGATTGGTTGTGACTCAAAGTAGGCCTGTGTCGAACACCAGCCTGTTCTTCGTCCTCCTCAGGATTGTTAATATTGAGCCCATTGTGACAGTCACAATACCAATCACTCTTGTTGAAGGTCTTCCAATTTTCCATGGCCTCTCTATGTTACCAAGCATGAAGCTTTATCCCAGGACTGGTTTCTCTTGACGTTATGTCCAAAGTCCATGAGATAAAATTCCCCAAATCCATGCTATTTCTACCTTCAGTAACTTTTTGACATGAGCAATGAACCAGTATTGCCCATCCTGTTGAATTAAAAAGTTGACTCCATTATGTATTATTTCTAGAAGTAGCTATTGCCAAAAATTAATTATGCACGCACTCCATATCTACGGGAACAGGAAGATGAAGAAACCAAGCACACATATAGACCCATATCAGTGAAAGGTCACATTTATTTTCACCTTTACAGTTGTGTGGGTTAGAGTCACAGCCACGGTACATTCAGAATATGGATGGATTTTTCAACAATGAGCTATCACAGGTAAAATGTATCCTAGCATCAGATAAGAGTTGGTGTGTGTGATTGGCTAGTAGGGACTGAAGGTCGGGTATAAAGTATGGAAATTTTAATAAGGCAAGACAAATTTAGAGATAAAGAAATGTCTGTTTATCAACAACAACAAAAGTGTATTATAAAGGGCAGGGTTGTTTTGTGGATTCTAAACATGCTTCATAGAAACACGAAGAAGCAGCCAAGTCCATTCTATACTGCAATCTCCTCCCCAACAGAACATCTGCCCTTACCCACTATAGGAGCCCTAGTGGTCAAGTGGTTACACATGGGTCTGGCATTCTCATGGTTGACTGTCTGAAACCAACAGCATCTGTAAGGGAGAAAGTGAGCTTCCTACTCCCGTAAAGAGTTATAGAGAGTTGGCCCTCTGTGAAGACGCTCCATCCCAAACTTGCCATTGAATTTTGGAATGTCTTATCCCTTGCCTTTCTGCTTCTTGTGAAGTAAATTCCATTCCATATGTAATGTAAACATATACATATCGATGTTCACAATCGCTCAGGGTAAAAACAAGTGCCGTGAGCTAGCTGCCTACCACTCACCTATGCATGCTGAAGAGTTTACATAGTGCAATACCACACATTTCTGATATCAGCACACTGAACAAAGATGAGCTGCGGGTTTTTGAGGAGAGGTGACAAGGAATAATTGCCATGTACCAAGGATGTATCAAGAAGTGGACATAAAGGTTTTATTCTTCCTATTTGACAGGATACAGTGCCCAACAATCTTGATGTTTCTGATGATTCCTTTCTTGCACATGTGCAGTTGATGGGACAAATGACTGCAGTTCTTGGGAGATGAGTGGAGAAAACCCTATTTTGTGTTATCCTTTAGTAGATTCTGAATTGTGGCAACACCATGTGTTACAGAGTAGAACTAGATTTCATAGCATTCTCTTGATGACCTTGATGAAAGCAGGTAAATAAGGCTTTTCTTCTGAGATGCTAAGGAGTTCTGGGGATGTAGTGAACTAGGCATAATGCACGGAGCTGCTGACTACTAAGTGAGCAGTTTGAACCCCCCATCCTCTATGAAGGCACAACATTGGGAGATGAGATTATCTACTTTATTAATGATTTACAGCTTCAGGGGCATTTCTAGCCTATCTCATAGGGTCCCTAAGAGTCACAATTGACTCAATGGCAGTGTTTAAAGGAAAAGAGAATACAGGCTTATGTCTGTTTTTCCATCGAGGTTTAAATTCTTCAAAGGATTAAATATGTCCGCTCTCGTGTGACTTCATATTGAGAATTTTAATTTTCTCCACCACCTAGATATACTGAATCCAAATCCACACATTACCAGCATCCCTGGATGAATTTTATAAGCCATCCCCCATCCTTATGCATACACCTTAAGAGACTTGTTAGCCTTTACATTATGATTCAGTTTACTTTTGGGTGAAAATTCAAATTCTCAGGAAGGAATGAGACAGAATGAGTTGGATCTAATCCCCAGTTTCTTTCTCACAGCCTTCTGATTTGCCTTTCAGCTAAGTGGGTTCTGGGTCCCTCAGTATGGAAATCAGATTATGAATCTTTACTGTTTTAGGAAGATGCTTATCCTTGGTCCCCTAATAATGAATATTTGGTTTCTTTTGATGATGTAAGCTGAACAATGCCTGCTCATCTTCCATGCTCTCGGGAACAACATAATCTATCAATTATTCCAATAGCTCTCTCTGGGTCAATTTTCCTGGCTACCATTCTGACCTTGCAATATATTAAAAATAATTGATTCCACCTGGTTTCTGAACGGTTAAGTACTACCACCTGGCATCTATTAGTTGTGATTTTATAAGCTTTACCCTTATCAGATACCTCTATCCCCCAAATCATTCTTTATTACATTTGTAAGCTTAGACTCTGGTGGGTACAGTTGCTTGGTGATTTTACTAACCTTCTAGGGAACACCTACTATGTACACTGTCACTGCTGAGTTTTTGATCTCTACTACTATGTGATATTTTGGATGTCTATCTCACTTTCTCCTGGCCTCTAGACATCCAGAAACATTGTGGGGTGTTCATTCCATATCCATACAGAATGTTCTTCTCCTAAGAAACTCATCCATCTCCAGATTTCCTGTTTAACTTTCATAGAGCTCCAGTGATCTCATAAATAAATTTGTGGCCTGATTCTTTTTTTTTTTTGACCTGCAGGTGTCAAGAGATGAGGCTCTATATTTTTCTAAGGACTTGTTGATCAATTAGGCATCCACTGATATGGTCCAATGTGTCTATACCACTTAACAAGGTCTATGTAAGCCGTTGTCTTTGTAATTTCCACTTCTCAAATCCCTGAGTGATCTGGAAACTTAGAATATGTACTTCTACCAGTATCCTATGCCATGCTAAGCATTGCACAACCATATCATGCAAGGAACTATCAACTCCTCTAGAATTCTTACACTGCCATGTTAGCCACCCTGTCATGTAAATAGATCCTGGAACAGTGTGCCTGCATGTATAAAAGTATTCTAAAATACAGATTCTAGTCTGGTTTTGGAGTTCTTGCTTCCCAAAGCTAAATGAAAAGCAAACCAACCACCTCTGCTACTGAGCTCAGACCAAGTGAACTGTGAGTCCTAGAGAACACTTTAAGAGGATCACACTCGTGAGATTTGAGTCTGCAATTCTTTGTTCTTGTTGGGGTTAGGTGCTATGGAGTTGATTCCAGCCTATGGTGACATTATGCACACCAGAAAAATGACACTGTTTGGTCCTGCTCCATCCCCATATGTTGTCTCCTATGGTTGAGCTCATTGTTGCAACCATTACGTCAATACAATCTCATTGAGGACCTTCTTCTTTTTCAGGGCTCGTTTACTTTAACAAAACACAATATCCTTCCCCAGGGATTGGCCTCATCTGACAATATGCCCAAAGTATACAAGAAAAAGTCTTACCATCCTTGCCTCTGAGAAGCCCTCTGGACATGCTTACTCTAAGACAGTGGTTTGTCCTTTCAGCAGTCCATGGCACTTTCAATACTCTTGTCCATCACCACAATTCAAAGCATCCATTCTTCTTTGATCTTCTTTATTCAATCCAACTTTAATATTCCTGGATTGGGTCAGGCAAACCTTAGTGGTAGCAGTAACACCTGTTTTTTTCAAGAAGCTAAACTGGTCGTGTGCCACAGATTTGCCTAATAAAACCTAACTTTTGATCTCTTAAGAACTGTTTCCCTGAGTGTTGATTGTGGGTTCAAGCAAGACAAAATCCTTGACAACTTGAACCATTTCTCCTTTTATCGTGACATTGGCTATTGGTCCTTGTGTGGGGACTGGTCTCCTTAGCACTGAGTTGTAATCCATAGTGATGGCTGCAATCCTTCATCTTCATCAGCAGCGCTTCAGGTTTTCCTCACTTTCAACATGCAAGGTGGTGTCATCTGCATATCAAAAGATCTTAATGAGCCTTCCCTCAATCCGGATGCCACATTCTTCTTCATATAATCCAGTTTTTCCGATGATTTGCTAAGCATACAATTTGAATACAGAGGGCAAGAGGACACAGAAGTAGAAAGGCTGATATTTCTCCCCCAGAGAAGCTGGTAGTTTCCAACTGCTGATCCTATTCTTATGGTTAGCAGCCAAACTAATACCCACAATACTGCCAGGGTTCCCCAAACTAACTGCATAGGGATCATTCTTTTAAAAATCAAATACCTAAGGCAAAACAGTCTTTCCTAATCTACGCTTTAGCTTATGGTCTACTGGAGCACTTCTAATCTGTTTTACAGGGTCCCTCTTCGTCAGAATGGACTCAGTGGCAGTGAGGGGATTATTTTTTCTTTGTTATCTCAAAGAACCTGCCATCGACATCTCTGGGAAGCACAGTTCTACTCTGACTTACAAGGTTGGTGATGCTTTTGAATAGTCTCCCCAGTTCTTAGAAACTCAATTTAGAAAATGAAATGGCATTTCTCTAGAACCTGGTTTTAGAATTCTCCTTAAGGTAGTGAAAGGGAAGAGTCAGTTTATCATCAAGTGACAAAGCCATTTGTGATTTCTGCCCATAGATCAGTTAATTGATGCTAAGAGTGGGGAAAAGAAAAAAAAAGTAAAAGTAAATCTCTCACCTGGACAATCTAGAGAATTAGCATGTTTCCATGAGTTTTTCTGTATAATTGCTTCATCACTGTAGTTTTTCTTGATAGCATGTTCGCGATAATTGGGGGCATATTCTTGGCAGAGCTCCCTGTCTGAGTTGGCTACATTTTCCTTAGTCTTCCTATAACATTTTATTTAGTGTTCACTGGAAGAAAAGTCTAAACAAAAGACTTTGAAATGACTAAATGTTAAACAGGCATTGAAGGTATAACTTTCAATTAAAACTTAAATCTCATGAAATTAGGATTATTGTAGCATGGTAGAGCGATACTTCTCAAGATTTTGTGTCTACAAGACACACCTTCACACTCTGGTAAAATGCATACCCCTAGGTCCTGTGACCTCTCTAGCTGATCCAGAAGTCTTTGTTTTCCCTGAGAAGCTTGAGGAATTGTTACAGAAAGTTACTGGACACCCTGTGGAAGAATATTGATGTCAGGCAGTCAGTGAAAATTGCTAACAAACAAACAAAAAACATCAAGAAGATGAAGCAGTGACTGCAAGAATGGGCTCAAACTTAACAAGATTGAGGTCGACACCCCAAAACCGGCAGTGTTTCATTCTCTTACACATGGGGTGGTTATGAGTCAGAGCTGAGTTGAACACACCTACCCAGCAGCATGAACTTTGGTGTGGTTCCCAGGTTGTGCTGCTATCCATGAGTCCAGAAGTTCAGAACCACCAGCCACTACACGGGAGAAAGATGATGCTATCTAACCCTGTATAGATTTACCATCTTGAAATGACACCGAGCAAAGGAGAACAACACAGCACTGCTCCTATACACATTAGAATTCTGGAGACCCTGTGGGGTACTTCTACTCTGTCCTGGGGTGGGCGGTGGGGCACTATGAATTGAAACAGACTCTATGGCAGAGGGTAGCAAGGATTTCTGTGTTAGTCTAAAGTTTATCTTTAGAAATAAAGTCTGTATTTTATGGAATAAAATAAAATTTTACTGTTCAAACAGTCGTTACCAGCAGGTCTTTGGCTTTATACTCTTGTAAACAGTTTACAGTCTAGGAAACCCTCATGGGGTCACTATGAGTTCACATTAATTGGATGACAGTGAGTCTAGATGTTTGACTTAACAGTAGTTACATCCCATGTGTTCTAAGTGTCATGGAATTAGTGGCCATAGCAAAACCAGTGCCTCCTTGGTGGGGCCATTGTAACACCAACCGAGAGCTGCAGGACATCCCTCTTTGTTGGACCAAACTCTGCCACAGATTTTCCCAGCCAGGTCCTCTCCACCTCTGAGAAAAGATCAACCCCCGTGAATGTTCTTAATTCTTTTGTTTTGTCTTAACCTAAGTGTGAGCAACAGAAAGAGTCTCTGCCACCTGTTACCTGAGGGATAATTCCAACTCTGGAGCCCTATCTGTGACTGGGCTCCAGGGGGATTCCCAAGGCTGATTTAGCAGAAAGAGCTCACCCTGGCCTTCTCCTGAGGTGTCCCTGGGGCACATGGAGCCACTGACATTCCAGCGAGTAACAGTTTCCACCGGAGCAGGGGAAGTGAATCATTTAATGTGGCTTTCAAGTCAGTCTTTGACTCACACCTGAAGACATTTACTACATGTTCTGAGTCAGAAGGTGGATGACCCCAGTAGCATTCCCTCATAAGTAGCGATCGGGTTCATTGTGTTAGCATCTTCCTGGGTAGAAGATTGCCCCTCTAAAGAACAGCAGAGGGGAGCTCACCAGCAGCAAGGGTCAAGAGAACCATGGAGCCTCCGGACTCTGAGATCCCCGTGCAGGGAATTTCCTGAGTGCAAAAGTAGCACAGAGGAAATGTGTCCTACAAGGAGGACTTCAGAGAAAGGGGTGGGAGTGCTTCTCAGGGCTGCTTCTGTAAGTGGGATGGATGTTGCTCTTTGAGTCATGACGGCACTTGATATAGCCGGAGGCCATCTTGGTGCCCACCGGCTGTAGAGCCAGCTGATCACACACCTCCACTGACCAATGGTGATTGGCTCATCTTGATAAGTCTATCTTCTGGCTCAATCGCGATGCATGTCTTTCTAAGAAGCAGTCAAAAGCAAGAGGAAACTTCATGGCCGAGCATTCTTTCATTTGGAAAATCTTTGATTTTCTTGAAAATTTTCCGTTCGTGTTTGAAGAACCACACATCCTGAAATGACATTATGTTTGTTTGTTTCTCAATAGTTTACGGGAATACAAATCACATATCATGCAAATTGTTAGTTCAGTCCTATTAAGAAATGTTGTGCAATCATCACCACAATCAATTTCAGAGTAATTTCTTATCTTGTCTTCATTATAAGCTCCTCCCCCCAGCCCCTTCTGCCATGGTCCATATTTTCATCTTTGTCAACCTAGTAGGTCATGAAAGATATGTTTTTAAAGGGGTAGGTCAGATTTGTATTTACTGGGTGAAGTGAAAACTTTTAAGTGCTCATTATAAATTTCATGACATTTTACTTATTACTTCTTTTTTTTCATGCATGTGAGAATTTCTTCTTCGCTCACTTTACCATTAGGGCATTGCTTTCCTCACAGATTTATAAAAGCCTTTTAAATAAATCAACTCTCTCTGCTATGTGTTAGAAACATTTTTCTTAATCCATTGTTGGTTTTAAATATTTTATTATATCTTTTTATGTGCAATAATAATGCTATGGAAACTGATAAATTATTTGGATTATATTACTTAATTTAAAATCTGAGAAAGGTCTTTCTAAAGAATATTACCAAGGGAGAAATCATGAAGAAAAATGTATACAGGTTTGACAAAATAAAACTATAAGTTTGTTGTACATAAACACAATTTTATTGTTTATTTTATCAAACTTTTGGACATTTTTCTTCATGATTTCTCCCTTGGTAATATTCTTAAGAAAGACATTTCCCATCTCATGGTTAAAATTATTTATTCTCCTCATAGTGCTTTTAAATTTTTATTGGTAATACCTTCAACTTGAAATTACACTAGTATATTTAAAATTACATAGCAGACTACTTTTCCAAATAATTTATCAGTTTCCATAGCATTATCTGTTGATAAATCCATCTCATTGTGCAAATTCAGAATGTCACACTTCCATATTGAAAAGAATAAAATAGAAAATAATGAACACATCCATACACAAAGAAGTGCACCCTCTGAGGGTATTTTTCTGAGCTTCTAATTTTATCCCCTTGTTTTATCTGTCTGGTTTGGTGCAAGTCCCTTACTTTTTTAGTTTTAACTGTTTAAATTAATGATTTGTGGATGCTATTAAATATTTGTACAGCAATAATTTGTGGCTTTGAATGGTGACTTTGAAAACTTGTGGTATCAAAGGAGATTATGATTCTATAGGCATAAGTCCCTATCTGGTCACTGAGTTAGCAAGAGAAGAAATGGAGAGGGGAAATACTTAAAGAAAGACAGTAGGCAATGATAGTAATTAGCGATTGGGAAACAAGAGTTTCAGGTGAGTCTGCAGCCCTACCATAGCAAAGCAGTAAACCAGTCATGACATTGATCAAACAAAAGAACTGGACAGTGGGCATGAGTGGGTGGGGAAAAATGAATTAAGCCCTCTTCCATTTTGACAGCACATTGCAATGTGCACAAATTAGCACTACTCCCTCCTTCCTTGGAGCTACTGAGCTGTCAGTTTCTGGAATTATCATCATTATGAAAGCCATAATTGTTTTAATGAAGGTGCCATACAAGCTGACACTGAACGTGAAGAATGATGATGGCTAGGTTGGTCGCTTGAAATGACCTTGGAAAAATGCTCCCAGAAACTTGAGAGAGTTCAAACTACAGGAGCAAAGCTGAGTCAGTCACATGACTTGACCATTCCATTTGCTTCGTGTTAGTATGGTTCATTTGGGTTGACACCATTTGGGATGTGTAATTTCCAGAAGCACCCAATCCCCAAGCCCTCCCTCTGATATCTGGAGAAAATCTAGACCAAAAACTACCACAACTGGCAGTTTGAAGGTGCCCATCTTGCAGTTAGCAGCACAACTTGAAATCATGTCTCACCAGATTATTATGAAAAATAGTAATCTCGTTTCCTTCCAGTGAAGGGCCATGAGTGCTTTGGGGAAGAAGAATAGTCCCATGACCTTGGGTTAAGAAAGTAGCATCACTTTCATCGTTTTTCTTCTGCAGATCCTAGAAGATGACTTCTGTCATCCCAGACTGCTCTTCCTTCTTAAAGATTCTTAAGGATTAGGAAGCAAAGGACCAAGCCAAGTCCAAATTAACTTTTATTCTCACAGAATTCAGTATCTTTGGTTAAAGGATACAGTTCATAAAGTGTAGACTATAAGAATTAGATGAAAACATTACCCAAAGGCAGTGTGGATCTACAGAGACAAATGTATTTTCTGGTAGAAGCCATGGGCATCTGAGGATATGCACATACCACAGACAAAAACAAACAAAGAAACAAACAGACAAACCAAACTCACTGCTACAGAGTCCATGCTAACTCACGGTGATACCCACTGTGGGTTTCGGAGACTATAGCTTCTTATGGAAATAGAACACCCAATCTTTCTTCTTAAGTAGTTTCAAAGTGCCAACCATGTGGCTAAACCAATGTGTTGCATCACAAGGCTTCTTAAATCTAGTTGAAGTAGGACTTGTAAAGAGAATCCCCTTGTTATCCAATGGATTCTGACTCACAATGACCATATAGAACCATATAGAACTGTCCATAGCGGCTTCAAGCATGGAGTCTTTGCAGACATAGACTGTAACAAAGACATAGACAAAGACTGTGCATTTTTCTCCTGTGAAGCAGCTAGGGAGTTCCAACCATGGAGCTTTCTGTTATCAGCCAAGAAATCTTGACTGCTACTTCAATGATCATTGATTATGGACCCGAGTCCTATGTAAACCTTGACAATCCCCAAATTTTCTCCATTTACCCTCATGTTGTCTTTTGGTCAAATTGTGGGTTTTCTGTTTTTGTACAACTGTAATTCAGGACTGAATCCTGCAGTCTCTGATTTTTATCAGCAAATGTTTCATGTGTCTTTTGCTTTTTATAAGCAAATTTGTGTATTGTGCCTACTAGAGACTGTTTATATGTCTTTTTTCAAGACTGATGCCTCATTCTTCTTCAGGGACCCCAGCATCTCAGAATATTTGTTCAACACACCATTGGAATTAGTGTGGTGATGCATTTTGGTGCACAGCTTTTTGGACTTTAAACCTTTCAGTATATCCCTTTGTTTGGTCCAAATGACTGCCTTGTGTTCTGTGTACAGATTCCATATGAGCACAATAAAGAGTTATGGAATAACCATTCTTTGCAATATTACCCATGATTTGTTATCATCTTCACAGTTGAATGAAACAATTTCATTTGCAGAAACAATGAAACCCAGGTGAATATCTTTCTGGTATTCTCTTTTACCCAAGATTGACCAGATGTCAGCAAGGATAGACCTTGTCCTATGTCCTCTTCTAAATCGGCTTGCATTCCTGTCAGTTCCCTATTGATGGTCTACTGCAACCACTTTTGAAATGTCTTTGGCAATAATTTAGTTGTGTGAGATATTAATGATATTCAATAATTTTCACATGCTATGTGATAACTTTTCTTTGGAATGGACATAAAAGTTTTTATTTGTTTGCTTTTCCAGTTGGCCACATAACTGCAGCCAGTTTACAAATCAAAATTTCTTGGCATAGATGACTGGTTACTTCTCAATTGATATCCCATAAATTGCATAAGACGAGTTTTTCACCAATGCTGTCAGTGCAGCTTGGACTTATTCCTTCTACACTCTGAGTTCTTGTGGGTGTTCTACCTCCTATAATGGTTCACTTTTTAACCACATATTGTTAATAGTTATTCTGTATATTCCTTCCATTTTACTCTGATGCTTCTTGTATCAATATTTCGCCCATAGAATGTTCCAATATGGGAACCCAAGGCTGGATTTTCACCCCTGTACCTCTTTTCAGCTTGAGAAATATTGAACATTTTCTTCTCTTTGGATTTTCTAACTCCATATTTTTGCACATTTCATTATTCCACTTTGGTTTGTGTTTTTTAGTTTCTGTTTGACATCTTCTGTTCCTTCCCCCCATCCCCCTTTAATTCCTCTAGTCGCTTTAACTACACCCTTTCAAGAGAAAGTTTCGGACTTTCTTTTGATACCCACTTTGGACTTTTCTTACCTTTTGACCTTTTCAATAATCTTTTTTCTTTCTCTATATAAGATGTCTTAGACAAGAACTTGTCTTATTCTTATTCTTCATATTCAAAATGGCAAATCTAATCCACAGATGGTCTCAAAGTTCTGATAAGATGTAATCAAAGTTATGTTTTGACCCTTGTGAGCTTGTTCCAATGTTCCTTGGCTTCAACTTGAACTTGTATATGTATAATTGATAGTCTGGTTTGCAATTGATCCCTAGTCTTTTGTGACTGATAATTTTGGGTTTCTACTTCATATTTTTCTATATATGTAGTCTTTTTGAGTCCTGCGTATGTCATCTGGCAAGGTCCATGTGTTCAGGCACTTTTACATTGTTGAAAAAACATACCTCTGGTGAAGTCTTTCTCTTGCAAAATTGTGTTATATAATTAAGCAGTCAGATCAAGGCCACATTTCTCACTACTAATTACATATTGGACTGGTTTCAAGCTGTAGAAGTTGGTAAAAATTTTCAATTTTTCATCTTTGAAATTAGTGGTTGCTGCCTAAATTCTTATAACAGTGCTACTGACTGATCTCCCATATAATCTTCCATAGCCTGATGGGCTATCCTTGGTAGCATTGTATAATGAGGTAGCTCTTGAAAAATTGTTTTTTTTTGGGGGGGCATCATTGCCCTCAGGTGGTGGGAGTAGGAGGCCCCGCCTTTGCTCCGTGGAGCTGGAATCGAAACTCCATCCCAGTGGGCCACAATCCCATGCACAACCACCACACCACCGGGGCTCAGCCCGAAAAATTGTTTTTGATGGTGAATATACTGCCAAATATGCCACAATTTTCAAACATTGTTCCAGACATAGAAAATCAATTCCAGGTGGCTAATATCAGTTCATTTCAGCTAAGTCCATTCCATTTTTGATGACTTTCAATTGACCTGTATTTGTACTTTGCACATAGCAAGCCATGTTAAGTGATTGATAGATGTTTGCAGTGGTTTCTTCTCATGCCACATTAGCAAATGAACGTTCCCCAAATTACTCCATCCATCTAATGATATTGGATCTATTTGAGGAGAGAGTGCTTGCCCTGCTGTATTTTGAGTCCCACCCAATCAGAAAGGCTTATCGTTTGTTACTATATCAATATCCCACCAATACTCATAAGACTTTCATTGGCCAACATTTTAAAGGCAGATTGTCAGAATCTTCTTCCCACTCATAGAGACTTTAAGTATCTCCTTTTTGGTTTGCATACAGACAGATATTTTAAAGTACTTCCAAATTATAATTTGATATTCACTCTTGGCTCAGCTCACACTATATAGTGCATGATGCTACATCCCATTAGAGTGAAGGGAGAATAAGTTCACTAGTGAAAAACACCTGCCTCTTTCAGCTCCTCTTCATGCTAACTCTTCTGCTCTTCATCTTAATAAATTCTGAAATCTTGGAAGTCTATCCTTAATACTGATTTTCCTGAACTTTACCTAAACTATTGACATTGAAATTTGCTTTCTAAATCTAACTTCTGCACAAACTACAAAATTTAAATCTACAGAACCATTAATTTAGATAAATATATACATAAACACCTAAAATATCCTTTGATGAATATAGCATGGGTATATATTTCAAGGTAAGAAAATTAAACATCGCAATAATGATCAGACACTGACATTTTATGGTGTGCATAGGATATCATATAATTCTGGTTGAGCATAAATCAGTAATGGGCCATAGTATGTGAGTACAAGGATATTAGGTGATATTGACATTTCTTAGCACATATAATAATGTAAAGCTTGGAAAAAGGCATTTCTGGGTCATCTTTACATTGCCATCAAGTTGATGGGCAGGGTAGAACTGCCTCTGTGAGTTTCTGAGACTTTAACTCTTTATGAGAGAAGAAAGTCCTGTCTTTCTCCCCGAGCTGTATTAGTCAACAGGTAAATGTGAAATTTCCTGTAAGTTGTGAAAGATCACTAAAGACTTTAAGTGGCGGGGCATGTGTCACCCTACAGATTGGATTGTGTCATCCTAAACTTGTGTCAATGTGGGTGGGTCATGATACATCCCATTAAATAGGCATTCTCTATTACCATGTCTGACATAATTATCCTATAATTTGTAAATCCTGAAATCTATTATGCTAATGAGATAATGCATTCTGTAGGAGTAAGTTTTACCTTAAATCAATCTCTATTTAGATCTGACTGAGATCAAACATGTGAGCAGAGATCAGAGGGTTCTTAATTCCCCAAGAAAAAAGAGTGTGGTGTGGACATAACTGAAAAAAGTCCCCACTACATTTTTGCCTTTTACTACCTTGCTAGCACTCAACCTATTGGGACATCTATTGAAGAGATCTTAACTCATTAGAAAGAGTAATGCTACATATTTCCTTTTGGCTTTATCATTATACTCCATGCAATTTTGTTTCTGTGCTAATCTTTCAAGAAGCAGAAATAAAAGAAAGAAGGCATTGGACTGAAGCATTGCTTTTGGACCAAAAGTCCCTATGTTGAGAATCTTCTGGACCCAGGGGAAGCTAACTGCCAAGATACACAATGAGCACCAAGGAATGCTGGACTCACAGATGCTGAGAAGAGAGAAGGACTTTCCCCTTAAACTGGCATGCAGCAGAGGAAGAAAGCCTTCTCTCAGGGCTAGCAGCCTACATTCTAATGCCTAGCATCCTAACCTATGAGATAACTCATTTCTGCTTGTTATAGCTTTCCACTGGTGGTATTTCTATGATAACAGCATGAGGCAATTAAGATAACATGGTTGGTTCTATAATTGTGGAAAGCACATTTCTTCCAGCGCCATGGCAGCTGACATAATGAAGACACTGCAAAGGCGAATTCTTCACCAATTGTGAGAATGAGTGAAGAAGGAGAGTACCCTGAAGGCAGAATCCAGAGTCTGTAACCGTAAGATGTGTACAGCAATTTGAGGCTGCAGGAAAGAGTGACCACCAGGTGGACCAGGGTGCTGGGCCAAGTAGAAACACTGGCTCCCTCAACTCTGTGCTGTGTGACCTTGAGCAACTTCCTTAAACTCTCTAGGCCTTGATGCCAGTCCCTTGGAAAGCTGGCCTAAAAGAACTGACAGAACGCTTCCAGCATACCTTGCTTCATAGATGTAAGTTTCATACTCATATTCATTTCCTCTCCTTGATTTCCATGGCAACTCAACTGCCTCTTATCAGGAACTTATCTCTTTGTCAGGAGAACAACAAACTCATCTTTCCCCTTCCCTCTGCATACAGAGTTCACTTTCCAGAAGGTGAGGTGGCCGACTGCCTGCCCTGGTGATGCAGTTGTTAAAGCTTCCTTACACAACACTTTGGGGTAGCCAATTACAATTAATTAAGCTACATTTCTTAGGAACGCTGGTTTCCTGAAGATGTTCACATGGGGTCTAGTTCCAGTTCATTACGGAACCTTAGCTCGGGTTTGAAGCTAACACCCTTTTGCTCTTTCACAATGACAGATGGTGTACACAGGGCATGGGAGAGAAAACGAATAGGATGAGCCATTGAGGTTGGTTCTCAAGAGAAAAATTGTTCTTATTAAAGAGTGGTCTTTCTTCATGTTTGTATTTTATCCTTTTAGAGCTGGAAAAGAAGCGAAACATATTCTCCAGATACACACACACACACACACACACACACACACACTCCTGCTGCAGTAAGCATTGAGGTCCCCCTCCCTCATCCCCACAGAATAAAGGATGAGTTTGTCAACACCTGGCTTGGGTGGAGAAAGCACATAGAATAATGAGGGGACATCTAATTCAAGACTGAAAGTGGACAGGCCAATAGGGCACAATCACAGCTGTCCCAGGCACACAGATCAGGATGCCTTGTGTCTCCAGATGCTCTTTCTCACATGGCAGCCAGAGTGGCATGTTTTACAGAAGATTGGGTATATGCTTAGGATGGTGGTATGGCTGTAGTCAAAACTGCTATGTTTTAATCATCTCAATGGAATTGCTATTTGCCCATAGAATTCCTCCAGTATCTTCTCTTTCTAGACCAACTTTTAGCTGTCCAGTGCATCCTGACTTTCATGATGATACTGTTGGGCAGGTGGGAACTGTCCCATAGGGTTTTTGCAGTTGTGAACTGCAGGGATGCAGCCTGCTGTGTCTTTCTCCCATGGAATGAGAGGTGGATTTGAACCACTGACTTTACAATTTACATCCCATTGCTTAACCAAGGCACCACTGGGGACCTGTCTTCCTGTTCCCAATGTTTCTGGAAAGCATTAGCTCATAGTGCTTGCCCGGTTCCCAAAGAGTCTACTCAGTGAGACCTTCCCATCTTACCAGATTTCTTTCCTACCATGTACCTCCGTGTACAGTCTGCACCCACTGGACCTCTCTTGTCCTTTATGAACATTTTCTGTGTCTACTTTTAGGTTGGTTATTTAAGTTCTCCTATCACTAGAATCTTGTTAGTGCCTAACTACTCATTAGTGCCTAGGTCATTGAGTGCTCCAGGAGAAATACTGAGTAAACACATTTAGTGAAGAAGCAGATCTGAAGAGAAGGTACCATAAAAATCATCACCCAGCCTCACCACCGCATTTTACAGATGGCCACTGTGATGTCTCCTGGTAGTTATGGTCCTTAACACGCCTTTCTAATGACTGGGTAGAGCGACACAAAGCTGTGGTGCTTGGGGACTACTAAGGACATTGGATATGTTTCAGGTTCAGCTAAAAGAAGACCACTGCCATGTTGAATTAGAATAATAAAGTCTTTATTTTTATATCAGGCTAGCCCAGCCTATAGTGAAATATATTCAAAAGGAACTTTTTCACCAGACTACAGCCCTGTCTTCCAGAGTCAAGTCTCTTATATTATGCAGGGAGGGGAGAATACAGAAAGCAGAAGAAAAAGCAAGCTAAAATACATCTATTACTAAGTAGTATTGACAGAAGTCAAAGAAAAGCATATTTAAGCATCTTGTTTGATGACCCATTCCTGGATTTCTTCTCTAGCTTGCCCTCCTAGCTAGGCTGGGAAATGAACACTCCTGGCCCTGAGAGAAAGACTTAGAGCATCTCTTGATAAGGAGAGAGTGGTCCTTTAAAAAAGAGTTACTCTAAGGGCACTTACAAACCTGCATTCCATTGTGATGTTAGAAGCATTGATCTCAGGCCAAAGCAGATGACCTCAAGGACAAGCTTTCTCTGGAAGAGTTCTGCTTAAATGTGGTGATACAAGCTTTTCTACTTCAGATTGTTTCCTAGAAATGTTCATTGGGTACATGTCAACCTGTGCAGTGGAGGGATGCAAATATGGTGTTGGAGCCCTTCCTGTGAGGCTGAAAATGAACCATCCTTTGGAGCAGGATCCAGAGTCTCAGTCCATCAAGGAGAAGCTTTTAACATTTTCTGCTTTCTTTTTGATTGGGGTTTTTATCTGTTTTACTTTGTTCTTCTTGGCAGTGTTTTTTTAATTGTTGTTATTTGGTATTTTATGCTTTCCTGCATATGAAATCCAGGATAGGTAAATCTACAGAAACAGTAACTGAATTGATGGTTCCTGGAGGGTATGGCAGGGTAGGTTGAGGGATATAGGGACTAACAATGATGTGTACAAGAATGAAAAAAATGCGTAAAACTGATTGTGGTGGTGATGTACAACTCCTCTTGATGTAACAAAACTATTGAATTTTATAAGTGAAATCAAAAGAACTGTTGTGTGAGAAAAAATAAACCAGCTAACATCTCAATATGTTCACGTCTACAGAATGTTCAGATTGTGTTAAAAAAAAAAAAGGAGGCGAAATAGAAGGAGAAGAAAAGAAAGAAAGCAAAGAGCCAGGTGTGGAGTGCAGCAGAAACCCTTGTCTTAGATCCAGGGTCAGACAGTGGAGCCAACTAGAGAAACAGGAAGAGCAGGAGCAGCACAAGACAGCACGGTGGATATCCTGGTCCACAGAGAGGGAAAGCTGAGCTCCTGGGGGCAGGTGGCTTGCTGTCAGAACAGTATGCCTTTGTGTAATCGCCAGACCGAAAGGACAGGAATTTTGTGACCATTAGCTGAACAGGGCAGAAGTTAATAGAGCTAAGGGCCTGGAGATTCCTATGGACATGCATGAGAAGACTCACCTAATGAAAACCTCTATCCTGAGCATTTCTGGTCCTGAACTGTAAACGGTCCCCTCTCCAATACCCCCATGAGTATTGTCCATGAGTTTGTGTGACCATTTCAACACATTTTTGATCCCGGAGAAATAATGTTTGTTGGCAAGGATGACTAGTGTCAAAATGTGCAAAAAAAAAGAGGGAGGGTGAAGGCATGTGTGTACTCTGTCTCATAGCACTCAGCTTTGGGTTGTTGATTATAATTCTCCTTCCCCTTTATGATGATATAAGAGGCCAGACACCATCCCCACACCACTTTCACACCTCCCTCTGACAGAGGTCTGGGCTTCTACCCATGCATTATTACTCCTCCCCACTCCCCTCAAGGATCTGTGGGTTTTTTATTATTCTCCACAATAACTTTTTCATAACACACTGTACTTAGGAAACAATGATAATAGCAGTGCAGTTTATTTATTCTATGCTTGAAAGTAATTTTTAGAGCTTTAAAATGTTATGTACAAATTTTACAGGAAAATGAGAGCTGAGCTAGGTAACTCAACCATATAGGTTTGGGTTGATGATGAGTCCCAGAGTTCTACTATTTTGTGGTATGACTATGCTTATTAATCTTCCTTTTTTTAACCTACTACTCCCCAGGGCTTGGACTTCATGATGTCTTCCTGGGCTATTTTGGTATTGTTGTTGATTTTGGTTTTGTTTGTTTGTGTTCCAGAGAGAAATCCCTTTTGTCCCTTGAAAACAAATGAGTATGCTGCACATGCTCTTCACAATGAAGGCAGCTGTCTTTCCACCTGACCGTGGAAGTAGCTCCTAGTCTTTAAGTTTGCTGCTCCTTCAAACAGTGACTTCCTTGAGCATTGTAACATGTCCGGCCTTGTCTCTATAAGACACTACCTTCCTCCGTATTGCACTTGCTATCCCTGTCATTACACTCTTTATAAATTGGAGTCTTTTAGGGGATTTTTCTTAAAGTCTAACATTTTGGGGGTTCTAGTCATATTCGATCTAAATAGGGTATATTTTGTTTTGTTGAGTTTTTTGCAGGGGGCGGGCAGGAGCAGGAGGTAGGGGATTAAGGGAGGAGGGTAATTGTTTGTGTGATGCTTCATGGATATTTACTTTTAGGCTACACACCTAAGAGCCATGAAATGAAATCCACTCTATTTTGCTTAGTGAAACTCTTGTAATCAGTAAGCAGTTGTCGTTTTGTTCTTGTTGATGTCCTGTGTGTAAGAGTACAATGATGCACCTTAGGGTTTCCAATGGTTTATTTCACACAAGCCACTTCTGTGTGGGTCAAAACTTTCAAACTTTTGGTTCATAGGCAACTATGTCAACTGTTTTGCACAGTATGGGGGGAGTCTTGTGTAAAAACTGCTGTAAGCTGCATATTCCTCTTAAATTAGGAACTGAAAAGAGAAGGAAAAATATAGTGATAAGTGTATAAAAACATTAACAATTATCATTATCCCAATGGAACTTATTAAATCAAAACCTGACTTTCTTTTCATTCTATATTTGCTCCATTTGAATGTATGGGAGCCTCAAGGTCATCTTCTTATTAATTTGGCTCCTTGTTTTCATCACTGAATATTGGTAAAATAAGTGGTTTTGTTTTATTTTGTTTTAGAACACACACCATTTCATAAGCCATTTGGCACCCTCTCTGTGGTAAGTTGAGTGATTGACTCTACTTCCTTTGTCAGATTTTTGGTGAAAAATCCCGATTTCCCCCCTGCCCTTACAATCTTGGGATCAGTGTTCCTCAATTTCCCTGAACCCCATGGCAGCCTTACCTGTGCAGGTGGGGGATTCTGCATCATCTTTATGATCTTTGGTAGGTTTTGAGTCCTTTGTTGTGGCTACTGTGTTCCTTACCATATCTGATATTCTTTTCTAGAAACTGGTCTTTCCTGATGACATGTGTCAAGTCAACACATGGAAGTCTGCCATTTTACTTTGAAGTCATGTTCAGATTATATTTCTTCTAAGAATGGCATGTTTGATCTTTTCCCAGGCAAGTCAGTTTTTGATAGTCATTACCAACAGAACAGTTCCAATACACCAATTCTTATTTCTTCCTTATTTCACCTTACAGGTTTTCCAGGCATATGTTGTGCTTGAAAATACCATATCTTAGATGAGACACATTTTGGTCATCAAGTGACATCTTTGTCAGCATTTCATATGGTGGTGACTTGCATGCTGCTATGCTGATGAAAGAGATGCCATCACTATTTCAAATAGCAATGACTTTACCAAGGTACATTGGTTTCAATATAGCAAGTTCTTAATGAAACATTTGGCTGCCACTGGGAGATCCCCAGTGTGTCAGTCTGGGTAAAGTAGCAAAACAAATCCACAGGAACGCATATGTATAAGAGAGAGTTTTATAGAAAGGGTAAGTGTTCATTAAGAAAGCATCCCAACCCAGTGCTTTCCAAGCCCTTAAGTTTGACGTAAGCACATATGTCTCATGCCAATCTACAAAGTCCTCCATCTCACAAAACACATGCCGTGATGCCATTGGCAGGAGGACAGCTGAATCGGTGAGCATGTAAGCATCTAGTGCCAGCAGGGGTCGCCACAAGGTTGCCTCAGCACGCAGGGCTGCATCAGCATAGGTCCATGTGATTCCTCCTCAGGGAAGTCTTGCAGGAAGTGAACCAAACAGCTGCACCCTGGCCCCACCATGAGAGAGCAATTATCTCTTTGCCTTTCAATGAATCCCACATGTGCTTATTGGCGACGATGGCACAATAGACCTTAAGCCTCTCACCCAGGTAAGTGAGAAAGCCATGCGCAATCTTGTCTAATTAGAAGGAACCATTCATCTGCATTCCCCTCCAAACTGGAAAATATTACAGGAGAGGAAAATGAAGGGCAGTCTCACTCTTGACTACAAGTGCAATTATTCTAACATCAAATCCAGAAACATGAAGTGGGATATACATTTATTTCAGATGCGACCAGTAGGCCAGTTGAAAGAAATGTCCCATATTAACCAAGATAATGAAGCAAAATTAAATGAGGCTATCAAAAATATACTAAAATTTTGCATATAATGTAAGGTTCCATTAATGATACAAACCTTAATAAGCTCCAAAATAGAAATGGATTTTTTTAAACTGACACCTAATAAAACTCAACAGCAAACATACTTATTGACAAAATTTTGAAAGCTGTGAAATTAGTCAAAAGACAATAATGTTCCCTGTTTTCATAATAATAACTATTGGTATGTATATGTACAAAAATATAAGAATGGGACTATATATATTACATATATAAATAATACATCTGGTTCAGCAAAGCAGGAACCCATTGTGGTTATTTATAGTAGTGCCATTGTGTACATAGAAAGTTGTATACAGAGGAAGAGTGAAATGCTGGAATAAAAATCTAAGTACAAAATGTTCACCTGTAGGCAACTAAAAAAATCACATTTTAAGGGGAAATGTTAAAAATAGCATCTCCCCGGTTTCAGCATCAAAAATAAAAACAAAACAGAATAAATAAATAAAATAGTATCAAAAATTAAATCATTATACATCAATCAAATATAGACCTCTAAAAAGAAAGCTATAATAATATTTAGAAAAGATATTCTAAGTTAGAGGTTTTTTTCTGTTGTATGAAACTATTTTTAATTCTTCTGGGATCCAAAATTTTTTACATCCATGGAGTTCTGGTAACCCACCCAAGACATTGCCTTGACTGTGTCCTCTTTGAACCCTGAATAGACTGGTTTCTAAAATCATCTTTAAGTCAAGCAATAATCTAATGCAAAGTTAGTTAATACTGTTCTTTTCCCCTTAAACATTGAGCTTCTTTAAAGAATTATCCAGGTGTAGTACATTTATAAAGACCAAACTCCAGGGTTGGACTGGAAGTTGTCTCTTAGGGTTATTGTCATTTTGTACATGTTGTTCTGGTCTTTTCCATGATCATGTGAGCAAAATAGGGTACAAGAACTTTCCAAATTTCTCTTCATCTTTGGTACACTTTTGGCTCTATTATCAAAGCTTTACTCTCTCTTACAAAATACAGATTCAATAAATTCTCACCAAGATATGATTTTGAAAATGATTTCAATTTGAACTGTTGCAAAGATTGCAATTCTCTCCATATTTATCTATAGATGAACATTTCCCAAATCTTCTAACCTTAAGTTTACTTGCCTGCAGTACATCTCTGTGTTGTGATTGACACATTTATTTGAAATGTACAGAAAATGATCAAGAACCAGACTCATAGAAATACTCTTGAAAAACAGTTGGGGTATTTATAGTCCTGATGTAACATAGGTACCACAAGTAAGGAACATAAACAAGCAGAAATCTATTTGTTTACAGTATATGAGGCCAATAATTCAGAGTGCATGCTACTCAGGAAGACTTTCTCCCTCTGTCACTCCTGTGTCCTTTTTAGTGTTTTTCTGCTCCTGGATCATCTTCTTGAGGCTTAAAGTCTGTCTTACCTAATCACGATCTCTGCTTGATTATTTCATCTCTCTTTATATCATAGAATACCCATCTCAGGCCATGATTATTGGATCATTGTGTCCCTTTTGTCCAGTGTCTTCCTCTCTGCCCCTTACTGCCTTTTTATCAAGCAAGATGTCCTTCTCTAGGGTCTGATATCTCCTGGTAACATGTCCAAAGTATGTGAAACAGAATCTCTCCTTGTTGGCCCCCAAGGTGCATCTAGCTGAATTTCTTCTGCTTTGCTTTTCACACTCTGTTGCACTTGCAGTATTCTTCACCACCATTCAAATGCATATATTTTTCTCCAGTCATCTTTATTCAATGTCCCCTTACACATGCATATGAGGCAATAAAAAATGCCATGGTTTGGGTCAGGCACACGTGGGGTCCTCAAAGTAACACCCTTGCTTGTCAATACTCTAAAGGGGTCCTGTGCAGCAGATTTTCCTGATACAATGCTTCTTTTGATCTCTTCACTGCTTGTTTCATACCCATTGACTGTTAGTACAAGCAAGATGAAGTCCTTCTGAACTGCATGCTTTCGTCCTTTATCATGGTATTGCCTACTTGTAGTTGTAAGGACTCTGGTCTCTTTGACACTGAGTTACAATCCATACTGAAGGCTGCCATTCTTGATCTTCATCAGCAAATGCTCCAAGTCTTCCTCACATTCGGCCTGCAAAGTTGTGTCATCTGTATATCGCAGGTTGTTAAGCCTTTTTTCTAATCCTGGTGCCACACTCTTCTTCATATAACCCAGTAACCCAGATTCTCTGATGATTTACTTAGCATGCAGGCTGATTAAGTATGGTGAAAGGAGACCACTCTGACACGCACCTTTCCTGATTTTAAACCACATAGTATTCTCTTGTTCTGTCCAAATGACTGTCTCTGAATCCAAGTCTCTCAGTACTAGCATGTATTACAACCCAAAGACACTAATACCTGATAAAAATATGAGAGGAAATTCACCTCATTAAAGAAGAAACAGAAAACAAGAAGCAAACATTTCATTACCATAGAGTTGCTTCTGCCCCATAGAGAACCTACAGGATAGACCAGAACTTCCTCTTTGCGTTTCTGAGATTATAAATATTTATGGGAACAGATGTCCTCACCTTAATCCCTCAGAGCAGTTGCTGAGTTTGAACTGCCTCACTACATAGTGAGTAGATCAACCTACTGTGTGTCTTGGGTACTATAGTGACCTCACACTATAAGTTATTAGTATTAACTCTCTACCTCCATTTTTTCTGTATGTTTGTCATATTAGAGTATGCTATCCATACTTCAAATAATTGCAAGTGAAACCTCCCCAGTAGACCTTCCAGACAAGTCACAGACTAGCAGGAATAAATAGGGGCTTCACTTATAAGGGATCAACTATTAAAAATTTTATGAACAAAGATGCTCTGTGTTCATATATTATCTAATAACCTTATCATCATTTCAGCTCAGAGAGAGCAGAACCAGTTATCCAAGCATGCTCTCTTAAATTCAGTCAACTTCTTTGTAACTTATTGACTGTAATTCTTGAAGATGAGCAGGTTGGAAGGAAAACAAAGTAAGACTGCAGAAGTAATGCCTCTTCAAATAGAGTTGATCTTTTTTGTTCATTTTTTGTGTTTTTTGGGTGGGGGGCATCACTGCCCTCTGGTGGTTGTGGGAGCTACCCAGCCTCGCTGCTGCTGGATTTGAGCCTCTAAGCCAGTGGGCCACAGTCCCGCACTCAACCAGTATGCCATGGGGGCTCAGCCCCAAAAGTAGAGTTGATCTTAATGTTTTGAATAGTGCAAGGCTTTTAAGGTCTTCAATTGCTCATGGAGCATGACCCAAAAGAAGAATAAAGTGTTGCAAACATCCAGTGATAATAATAGCGGGGAATGTAAAAATCTAGGAAAATTAAAGTCACCAAAATTGAAGTGGAATTCATAGATATTCATATCTTAGGCTTTAGTGAGCTGAAATTGACTACTACTGGACACTGAGTCAGGTAATTACAAGGTGGATGGTGTCATATTAACCATGAAAATACCATTTCAAGATATATCTTGGAGTACAATGCTGTGTATGATAAGACATCTATATGCCTAAAAGGAAGACCAGTTAATAATGTAAGTATTATTCAAAATTGCAAACTAACCACCAAAGTTAATGATGAAAAATCTGGAAAATTCTCTCCAGTTCTTACATCTGAGCTTTGTCAAAGAATCTAACAAACATGTATCAATAATTAATGGTGATTGGAAATCAATTAGAAGGATAAATAATTGGAAACTACATTTCAGCATATTTGAAGTATAAAAAATGGTAAATATTGACTTGGTAACAGAAATGAATCTCGAGGTCACATGATGAAATTTTGCAAGATTAAAGACTTCTTAATTGCGAGTGAGCCACCCCCCAAGTAATAACTATACATGGTAACCTTGGTAGATAGATTGAAAAGAAACAAATTAACTATATCCGTGGGAAGATACAATGGAGAAGATGAATACTGTTGACCCAAGTAAGGCCAATGGCTTACTGTGGCAAAGACAATCAATTGTTCTTGTACCTAACACAGGATGAAGCTGAATAAAATTAAACATGTCCAAAAATACAAATTATTACTTTGAGTATACCCTACCTGCAATTACAAACCATCTCATGAAAATATTTGGCTCATTGAACACGTATGCCTGAAGATCAGATGCGTCGTAGGATAATATCAAGAACATAATATTGGAAAAAGCAAAAGGTCATTAAAGAGACAAGGAAAAACATCCAAAAGTGGATGCCAAAAGAGACTGGGAAACTTGATCTTATATGTGAAGTAGCTAAAGAGAATGGACCAAAGGCTGAAATAAAAGAACTGAACAGAAACTTTTAAAAGGCAGCTTAAGAAGACAACGAAAAGCATTATAATGAAATATGCAGGGAACAGTACTTCCCAAAAGATGAACACCCTCAGGATTTCTGAAAATGAAAGAATTGAAGTAAAATTTAAGGGTTGGGTTGAAATACTGAAAGAATCTATGGGTAAAATAGTGAATGTTGCAGGAAGCATCAAGGGATAATGAAAGGAAAACGGGAAATCATGGCACCAAAGAGAACTGGGGAACATTCAACCATTGGAAGAGGCAGCATGTGATCAAGAAGAGGTGGCATTGAAGAAAGACATCCAAGCAGCACTGAAGGAATTATGGGGGGAGGGACCTTGTATTCAGTGTCCTTGAAGTATTCTGGCTCATATTGATCGATAGGACATAGTGGAGCTGCTCCTTTGCCCCTGTGAAGCTGTAAATACTTAGTGGGGCAGATAGCCTCATCTTTCTCCCTTGTAGGGTCTGTTCAATTCAATAGCTACTAAGGAACTTAGCAGACTGATATGCAAACCATCGAGCCTCCAGGGCTCCAGGAATTCAGATGATCAATTGAAATGTCTCAACAAACATGCATCACTGGGACATTCGCTAGTCTATGCCAAGAATTTAGAAGACAACTCCCTAGCAACTGACTGGAAGAGCTCTATGTGTTCCCTCAAAGAAGGGAGATAAAACAGAGTGTGGAAAATATCCAACAATTACATTAGTGTGATATGCAAGCAACATTCTGCTGAAGATAATTTAAATGGCTGTTGTAGCCCTGCGTCCACAGAGAGCTGCCAGCAATACAGATGAGGTTGTAGAATAAGGGATAGATATAATTGCTGACATCAAAGAGATTTTTACTGAAATAAAATGATACTGGAAACATATTTACTTGTGTTTTATGGATGATGTAAATGCATTTGACCGTGTGGATAATGACTAATTATGGGTCATATTGAGAACAGGATTGCCACAACACTTCATTGTGGCCATGTGATACCTGTACATAGACCAAAAGGAGAGCATGTCAAAAGAACAAAAGGATACTACATGGACTAAAATCAGAAAATGTGCATGCCGGAGTTGTATCTGTTCATCTTACTTATATATAATCCATATGCTGAGCAACTGATTTCAGAAGATGTAATTCTACTTGAGAAAGAATGCGACATCAGGATTGAGGAAACTCATTAGTAAACTGTGATATACTGGTAACACAAGCTTACTTATTAAAGTGAGAACTAATTGAAATGCTTACAAATGAAAAACAAAGACCTTCTCTGTGAATTCAAATTAAAAGTAAAGAAAGCAGAAACACAATTGGATGAATAGCCATCATGGTAAACAGAGAAAAGACTGACATCTTCAAATATTTCATTTTACTTCCATCCACAGCTAAAACTTAAGTTTTAATGATGCAGCAGTTAAAAATCAAGTGACATTTTCAAAACATTTTCTTTCTACATAAGCCATTGATATAGGCTCCTCATTCCCCCCACCTTTCTTCATTAATGAACCTTTTTAATTTATATTTTCCCCTCCATGTCTTACCATGACCTCTGTCTTCTTTCACCCACTTTTCTGTTTTCTATCCCACTAGGAAGGAGTTGTAGGTAGATCAGTGTGATTGATTCCCCCTTTCTCTCTCCACCTTCCCTTTGTGGTATTTCTATTCTCATGGCAACATACATACAAATGTGCTTGACACCATGGATAGATGTATGGGTTGTGATCAGAGCTGTAAGAGTCCCCAATAAAATCATTTAAAAATTCAAATGACATATTGCGTTGAGAAAGCCTGTTGCACAATTTAAGGGTTAAAGTACAATGATGCCACTTTGAGGTGTTAGATACACCTGACTCAAGCAATGGCATTTTCAATGCACTCATATGCATGTGAAAGCTGAACATTGAATAAGGAAAACAAGAGAAGCAATGCATTCAATTCTGGTATTCATGGAGAATATTGAAAGTACAGTAAACTGATGAAAAAAATTTTTAAAAAATCTAGTAGGTCTGGGAAGAAATACCACCAGAATGTTCCATGCCGTGAGGATTGGATCATGAGACTTGATCCCATAATCTCAGACATGTTACCAGGTGAGACCAATCTCTGGAAAAGGACATGATGTTGATGGAACACAGCATGAACAGAAAGAGAGAGGTCACTCATAAGATAGAATGGCAACAACACTAGAACCATAGACTCAAACTTCACAATCAGGATGTTTTTGATTTAGCAGGACAGGATGTCTGGTTCGTTGTTCGATCTTGGAGAGTCAGTTCTGATTCATAATGAACCCTTGTACTACAGACAGAAACTCTGCCTGGTCCTGCACTATCCTCAAATAGTTGCTGTGGTAGTGCCAGTGATTGTCGCCATTGTCTCAATCCATCTGGTCTTAGATCTTCCTATTTTACATTTTGCCTTAGACATCCAATCTCTTGATAGGAGATTTGGTGACACAGCAGATTCGATGTTAGGGTGCTAATCTACATATTGATAGTTTGAACCCATCAGCAACTGCACAGGAATAAGATGAGGCTCTCCATTTCCATAAAAATTGCAGCTTTAGAAGCCCTATGGGGAAATCTACTCTATACTACAGGTTCTCTATGAATCAAGGGTGCATTAAGCAGTCGATAGTTTATCCCCTTACTCTGTATTTTCAAATATGTCTTTCATTATATTTATTTTCCCTATGAGTGCCCCTTTGGTGTCATGTCTGTTCAAAACTTTAGCCTGAACATTAATAATAATAATAATAGCTTTATTAGATATTGTTGCAACCAAAGTGGTCACTTTTTGAAATTGTACTGCTAGTTTTCTTATTTTTGAGCATGGGCATTCTATATATATATGTGGCATTCAGGTACTTTGTAAGATATGTATTTGTGATAGTTTCTTGTCTTTTTGTTTTAAAAACCACACCTTTAAAAGGAGCAGGAGGTTTTCATGTTGAAATTCAGGGTATCGCTCTTTATTGCACAAATTGTGCTTTTGGTATGGCTTTTGAAAAGCTTTGTTTCATCTGAAATCAAGAGGCATTTATCCTCTCTGGTGACTTTTTTCAGGTTTTCCACTGAGAACAGTGATCATATTGAGTGTATTTTTGAATGAAGTTGCAGGTGAAGATTAATTATGTTGTTGTGAATGACCCTTCCTTTTAGCATCATCAGTTGTAAATACTACCCTTTCTGCATTGAATTGCTTCTGAATCATTTTTGAAAACCATTGTTCCTACTTCCACTTCCGTGGGTTTATTTTTACAACCTCTATTGTATTCTACTGATTGACATGTCTTGAATTACTTGTGTTACTTGTCTTGTATTACATGTCAATACAAGACTTTCTCAATGACTGCATCCCACTACTATCAAGTTAATTTAGATGCAGAGTGACTAGGATTTTCGAGAAAGTAAATCTCTTTTAGAACAGACAGCTCCATCTTTCTCCTCCATATCACTTGGTGATGTTGAACCTCCAACAGTTACCAGTTCAACACCTAACCCACAGCAACACCAAGCTTCCTTAACTGTAGAACTAGTCTTGGTACCTAGAGTCCTTGAACTTATTTGCTTTCTCAAAATTGTTTTTGCCTATTTTGTGCTCTTTTCACAATAAAATTTAGAGTTATTTTATTTTTTAAATCATTTTGTTGGGAGCACATACAATTCTTACCACAATCGATACAAACAACCACTGTGTCAAGTGCATTTGTACATTTGTTGCCATCATCATTCTCAAAACATTTTCTTCCCACTTGAGCCCTGGGTATCAGCTCCTCATTTTTCCCTTCCCCCATGAAACCTTGATGATTTATAAATTATCATTATTTTTCCTGTCTTACACTGTCCTACATCTCACTTCATATCCCCCCTCATATCTTAGGGGAAAAATATTTTAAGGAAGATTGCTTAAACCAGAGTGGCATTATATGGTCTATTAGTTAACTCATCCTTAAATTGTGCAGTATTTTGAAATTTAATGATCATCATGGAGCAGTCCATCTGGATTAGAATAAGCCAAAGAGGATAACGTCAGAAAAATGAATTAGAAAATTGCACATTCCTAATATATGAAGAGGCCTTTTTGTTGCTAGCTTCCTTTGGGAGATTTTGTAGGAAATTTAAAATTGGTTCTATTGTGCAATTGTTTTGATATTTTCTTTTTTCCTATTGTTTGCTGTCTTGAATTTCCACTTGTTGATGACTGGAACAATGAATATAAACTGATCAAGATTTTCTACATATTAGGATAATAAGGCTAGAAAACAAAGGGATGGAAATATTTGGTTCCTTGACAAAAAAAAAAGAGGGAGAAAATGCAAGAAGTAAAGCAACCACAAACTATTCCCTTAGAGATTAAAAAGTTTTACTTTATATACATATTGCTTCTAGTTTAGCAAAGTATTTTGAAAACTTTATCAGATTGAACATTTATTTGTTGAATCTTTCACATGAGCCATGAACTAGGTACTCATGAATGAGTTAATGCCCTTCTCCTAGATTTGACACAGAGCAAGCAGAAGGAAAGTTTGCCCCCAGTTTACAGATGGAAAAGCAGGCAAATTGTTCCACCATGTCTCTCCAATTCATATTACATCTTTGTAAAGTTTTATGAAGCAGTGCCAGTCAGCCTAGTTTCTTAACTATTCTCTACTGGTGATTTTGTCACATTCTTCTAAAGAAGCAGCATAGAAAACCCTGGTGGCACAGTAGCTAAGATGTTCAGCTGCTGACAAAATGTTCCTGGTTCAAATCTATCAGCTGCTCCATGGCTATGGCTTTCTGTACTTCTATAGAGATTGCACATTTGGAGATCCAGTGAATAGCAGATATGCTGTGTCCTTTAGAGTTTCTCATAGTCAAAATTAGCTCAACAGATTTGGAGTTTGATAGGTAAATATCACAATAGTCAGAACTGTAATGTTGGGTGACCATAATTAACAAACCAGCACCAAAGAAGGTTCTGTGGAACAATGAAACAATTTGAATCCAAAGTTAGGTGAAATATAAAAGGCAAACAGGTCATCACATCCATAGGCATGACTAGAGCGCAGGATGGAAATAGACTCCTAAAACATTTGGAGTTTGACAAAAGTCGTCGGTGGAGAGAGAGAGCTGAGAAACCTTATAAAGTAAGTTTACAAAACTTCCTGACATGTAGAAGATGTGTTTATCACATGACAGAGTGTTTCTGAGGTTGATAAAGGACTATCCATTTCCTAATGAGTAAACAGCTTCACATGTAGAGGCAGATTATGCCAGTCATAGGATGGGAGGCAAGTGATAGGCTAAGATGATTGCGGTGGTCATTGAGTTGACATACTCACGGTGCGTTTATGGATAGGCATAGCTCATGAATGTTGCCAGCACAGTGCCAGATCAGCAAATTAACCCTGCTATTACCATAAAGATCAACTCATTTCTTTGCTTCCTCATTGTGATATCCTGGGTTCCATTGAGTAGCAGAACTAGGGAATCTTGTACATGGATGTATAGCAAATGAGATCTATATCAAGGATGACTCATAGGTCCTTGTGTCAAATGGAAGCGGAGAGCTGCTCCTGACTGGAGCAGCATCAGGGTCTGCTGAGGAAGCAGCAGGGAGGTGAAGAAGGAAGACCACAGACTGCAGGATGACGAGCTGCATGAATAGGAGGTTGGTCGAATGACTTCAAGGTCGGCAATCCACTGATGGCGCCGGGGATCAGCAGGGACATAAACAGGAGGCTGATAACCAAGGGCAGCACCTGGGTCCAGTGGTAGAAGTGAGTGGGTTTCCACATACTGTCAGTCTAAGATTAGGCAGCACCCTGAGTGCAATCTCCCTCGATTATAAACCAGACTGTGACCTTAACTGCATGACTGCTTCATGAAAGATCCCATCATGGAGCTGACCACACTGTGTTAAATTGACCATGACCAAAGAATCCTAGTTCATCCACTTTGACATGTAACCTATCATACCAATGCATATGAAAGTTATATTTATACTAGATTATAGTCTATGAAGTGTGCAACAGCATGATGAAAAAGTGTGAACTATTGTGAGAATGATCAAAATGGGACATGGACACATGAATTGAGCACACATTACGGGAGCAGTGATGCCACTGAACTTACACAACAGAGCAGTGCACAAACCTTCAATTAAAAAACAAACATCTGTCAAGAACAATAATTTGAAGGAAAACACAGGTATACTGTGTAACAGGTTGGGGGAAAAGAAGATTAAAAGTATCATGGACTCCCCAAAGGACAAGTAAGTCTTTCTTGGAAGAACAGTCAGAGTATCCCTTAGAAGCAAAGATGGTGAGATTTTCTCTTACATATTTAGGACATATTGTCAGAAGAAATAATCCCTGAAGAAAGACATCATGCTTGTTAAAGTAGAGAAGCAGAGACAATGAAGGGAGGCCCTCAATGAGATGACCACGAGTGAAACAATGGGTTCCAGCATAGGGACAGTTGTGAGGATGACACAGGGCTGGGCAGTGCTTAATTCTGTTGTGCACAGGGTTGTGCACTCAATGACACTTAACAACAACATAACTGTCTGTCACAAAGCAACATTGCCTGATCTTTCGCAATCTTCATTGTGCTTTTGAGTCCGTTTTTCTGATGTTGTGTCCCTTAATATCGCTAAGAGATTTCCTGTTTATAGATGTCCTTACATTTTCCTCAGACAACTTTATACTCCTTATTTATTTTCTGGTCAACTTTTCCATCAACCTCTGGTTACCACCTTCTCTCCTCCAAAGACACAATGACATATCCTATACAACACTCCTTACCTGGACTGCTAGGAATATCCAGCAGTCTACTGAATTCTATTGTGTTTCCACCAAAAGACAGCAGTAAGCCCACAAACAAACAAGCAAACAACTAAACCAAATCACAAAAAGATAAGCACACAAACTTGTGTGAACACCATTCACTTAATCCCACGGTCACTCCGATTGTTAGGATGAAACACTGTGAAATAAAGACAGGGAAATTATTTTTTAGTTTAACACACTGGGTGTTCATAACTTTTATCTTGTGTATAAATCAAAGAGCCATTGAGGAGCCTTGATGGCACACTACTTAAAGAGATCCCAGCTGTTAACCACAAGGTCAGGGATTCGAACCCACCCAGCAGTTAATCCTTGTAAGAACGATGTTGTAATGGGCTTCAATAAGATCACGGTCTCAGGAGCCACAGGAGGGGGTTCTGCTCTGTCCTATTAGGCTGTGATGTGTTGGAACCAACTTCAGAGCAGTGGATTTGGTTTATTTTAAAAGGAACCTCTAGTATACCTGGTCCGTGGAGCTCCCTCTCCATCCATCCTGAATTTGTTCTACGTTTAAGTATTTTTCACTTGTCCCTGACAGAAGTTTTCACTCTCCCTTATTTTAATGTTGCTGGTGGCCTTTTCTTTCTTCTTTAATTTTCTCTTTTGTTTGTATTGCCTCTGCTACATTTCCCAGTTTATGAAGTACAGAAAGAATGGATGCATGGAGGCAATAACTAATGTAATAGCTTATTGGAGATATTAGGTGGGGAAGTTGAGGGGATTTGGGGAAGGAAAAATAATGAAGAGAGTAGGGGACAGCTACACTAGAACTGCTTGTGATTATGTATATTTAACTCTTTTAAAAAGAGACAACTATGGAAACTATGATATATGAAGTTTTATCAGCAAAATCATTAAAAACCGAAAGCCAGAGGTTCTAGTGGTCTCTCTTTAGGTAGCATCTTTAAGATGCTGTCAGTATCTTCTTCCTAGGAGCAAAAAACTTCAGGTTTTGGCATGGGAGTCAGGAGACTGTAAGGAAACTCAACTTGGGAGTAAATTAAAACAGATGGACTCCATCTTTGCCAACTCTATCCCCATTAGAGGGGCTTCTATTATCTCATTTTGGAAGAGTAGTGAGTCAGGTAATATGAACCAATATCAAATCTCGAATCTGGATGGTCGATCAATTTGTTTATTTTCATACCACACCGTGTACGAACTCCTCATCATCAGCGATACCACTGGATTCACACCTAATTATGATGCGATAGTCGGGTTTATTGTGCCAACTAGGACAATGGGAACATGTAGGTGGCATTTGGTTTAGTTGCTGCTTGATTGCAGGATGACCAAAATAGATAAAGATAGCTGGCATCCCAACTTCCTCTTGCTCCCTGGCAATCAGAACAGTGTGCTACTATCTTAGCTTGTTCTCTGCCTCAACCTATGCTACCTGTGGGCCAAGCCAACACCTTTGATCATGTCTTAGAACTTGAGACTCCTTTGAGACCTGATTCTCCAACCTGCTGGTACATACATTTCTTGAACTTGAGGCTGGTGGATTCTGTCACTGTGGTTGAGTCTGAGATCCAATCAGGGTCTGCTTGGCTAAACTCCCGAGCTCCTGACTGTTGCTGATCCACCTTGTTGACTACTGCCTGTGGGCAGACTCTGCCTGCCTTGCCTGAGGAAAGACTGCTGTCTGTTTCCTTGATCTTGGACTGAGCAAAGTATGTAAGTTAAAAGACTTCCAGCATACTAACTGGTCCAGGACAGTGAGTTGAACTGAGCTCTCTGTACTGCTTTGTGAAGTCATAAGCTATTATATTACTTCTCACTGTACAAACCCCAAAACACACCACTCTTTCCCTAGACTGCTAGTGATAGATGAAACTTGCATCCTATTTTACTGGATCTTGTTGTTCTGCCAAAACTCAGGAGCCTGGTGTCTTAAGTGGCCTGGTTTTGTTTCTCTAGAGAATTCTGCCTAACACACATGACCAAAAGCAAACAAGGAAAAAGTGATCAGAAATAGTGAGAAGGAGCCAATCTCCTCACATCCACCTAGAATACAGACCTGAGAAGGAAATTCTGCACATTTGAGATGAACCAGAGAATGCAAAGACTCACAATAGCTTCTTTGACCAGTCAGAAGATCACATGACACCTTCCAGTTCAGACACATGTAGTCTCATCAAGAGACATGACCCCTCACAGATGAGATTGTCCCCCATCAAGATCCAGTCCCAGGTGTATGAGCCAAAATGGACAAGGGACCACGTTAGGAGAGGGGAAGGCTTTAAAAAGAGCATTAATTAAAGATTTTTAAACTTCTCTGTGAAACTAACTTTCTAAGTCAGATCAGGACTGGAATGTGACCATCTTCCAATGGCAGGTGATGGTTTGAGTGATTAATATAAATTAGTTTCGAAAACGCATCCAATGGATGATTGCCTTCAAGTGGACTCTAACTCCAGGTCACCCCATAAGACAGAGTAGACTGGCTGCACTGGATTAGAGAGTTGATATCTTAACAGGAACAGACTGATGCATTTTTCTCCTCTGTAACAGCTGGTGGGGTTCAAATTGCAGACCCTGTGTCTAATCACTCCAGATCTCCTTCAACAGTTAATGAAGTTTTAGGAAGGCCCCTTTTGTTTTTGTTGTTGTGTGTGCCATTTAGTCACACTGTTGGCCAACCCTTCTCTCTCCCTCATGTTACATCCTAATTCATCCATTGAGTTCAAAGTTGTATGACATAATGTGCTCTGAAAGTTGTGACAATTAGTTTCTTGGGAAAACTGCAGCATGATATAGCTCATTTTTGTCCATGCTGTTGCATATGGCACTTTTTATAATGTGAAGAGTTAAAAATGAACAAATAAGTGAATACGGGGTAGACAGAATAACCCCATTGCCACTGAGTTGGTGCTGACTCATACCACCTGTCTGACAAAGGAGAAGGTCCTTCAAGGTTGAAGTCTATATGAAATTAGTTTGCTGTCTCTTTCTTCTTCAGAATGACTGTGTATTTGAATCACCAAACTTTTAGAGAGCAGCCTCACACTCTTAACCACTGTGTCACCAGGGCACCTTATTAAATGAGTCAATAAATAAACATATGTGTTGTCAACTAGTGTTGCAAGGTTAAGATAAAATAAACCAGTCATATTTTGTGGGGGACATCTTGGAGATTTTAAGATACATTTATTAAAAGAAAACCTTGATAATACAACAGTCAAACTTTTGCCTGTTAACCTAAAGGTTGCTGGTTCAACCCTTCCTCCATTCCCTTCGCAGCAGTTGCCTGGGTAAAAGACCTGGAGATCTACTTGTGTAAAAATTACAAATCTAGAAAAATCTGTGGAGTTGTTCTTGCCTGTTCCATGGGAGTTTTATGAATTGGAAATTGATTGAATGGCACACAACAACTATGCAGAGGGTTATGATGCGCTGGTTCTTCAACACTGCAGAGCATTCCATCTTTAGATGTGAATGTTGAGCTCAACACACTGCGGCAGCCAGTGATGTAGAGTCCAGAATGTGTACATTGCCTCCAATCACAACTGAGCTCATAGAACACACCTCCCTGCTTCTTAGGCTTTGCGTAATGGGTCAGTCATCACTTAGATAATGTAGATATGCTTAATCTATGAGCTTATTTAATTGTTACAGTAATAGAAAATGTATATTATACATTTCTACTCTGTATAAACATATTCAAATTCTCCCTCTTGTTTCTATCCTGCTAGCACACTAATCTCTCTCTCTCTCTCTCTCTCTCTCTCTCTTCAATTAAACTCTTTCCTACTTGGTATCTAAGCAAATCTGAGTATTGAATGCTAACTTTCAAACCTATAGATTAAATATTCTTTCATGAGCCTGTGCCTATGATTATTTGCAGGATAATTTTTCATTTAAATATTAGCAAATTGTTGACAATCTCTTTTGCATACCAATGAACTATTCATTGAATATTCTCTGTGGTTGTGTTTTTAGTGTTAGTTTTAAATGAAAGAATCCAGGCTTAGGAGCTGACAAATTTGCAGCTGAAATATTTCCATTTTCTATCCACCACCTGTCCTCTCTGTGAGGTAAATGTAATGAATCCCAGGGAGAGGATTATATAAAAGCACCTTCTCCATTAGGGTATTTTATTTCTAAGCCAGAGAGTAGCTAGTTATGGACTTAAATATTATATCACTGAGCTTTTGATTAGAATGTTTTTTTTGTTACTTATTTTAACATGAGAGGCTCATTATACATTTCTAATTTGATTTTGAAAATCTGAACACCAGAGTGGAAGCCAGTAGATGTCTGTCATTCAACAGAGAATTGCTGGGAGGAAAAAAAGTCACTAACACTGAGTTTGATGTGCACTCAAGTGAATGAACTAACGAAAACCTCCAAAGACCTATAAGATAGCATCCAGTCACTTGGTGTCCACAAGATCTTGTTAAGCCTATGATATCTTTAAGCTACTGTCTAGTCCAGTGGTTCTCAACATGTGGGTTGTGACCCCTTTGGAAGTCAAATGACCCTTCCACAGAGGTCGCCCAATTCATAACAGTAGAATGATTAGTTATGAGGTAGCAATGAAAATAATATTATGGTTCCTCACAACACGAGGAACTGTCTAAAAGGGTCTCAGCCTTAAGAAGGTTTGGAACCACTGATTCAGTGTGTGTGAGTGTGTGTACACAATATCTAGGTATGTATTAGTGTATGTATAGAACACACCCATGTCTTTTAGTTGTTAGGTGTCATCCAGTCATAGCTCACCCACAGTGACTTTGTGGACAACAGAGGAAAGCAGTGCCCAGTCCTGCCCTGTCCTCATAATTGTGCCCATGCTTGAGCCTGTAGCTGCAGCCATCCTATCAATCCATCATCTTGAGAGCCTTCATTTTTGTCACTGCCCCTCTACTTTACTCAGCCTGATGTCCTTTTCAAGGATTGGTCTCTCCTGACACCATATCCAAAGTATGTGGTCTCCCCACCCTTGCCTCTGAAGAGCACTCTAGCTGCACTCTAAGTTCTTTCAAAATACATCAGTTGGTTCATCTAGCAACCTGTGGTATTTGCAATCTTCTTCTGGAGTACCACAATTCAAGTGCATTCGGTCCATCTTTGGTCTTTTTAATTCAATGTCCAACATGTGCATGAAGATGAGGCAAACTGAAAACACTGTTTCTTGCATCAGGTATACCTGGTTGTAATTAGGTGTCATGGAGTCTGTGATGAGCAGTGACAGGAATACTGCATATTCCTGCACGATCCTCTCACCTGTCCCTAAGCCCTCGATATCTGTGTATATCTATGTATAATTATGGTGCACATAGGTATATGTATATAATTTGGTTAGGTGCGATCCATTCAGTTCCTCTCAATAGTGACTGCATGGGATTCAATAGAAGTGCCCCTTTGGTTTTACTAGGCCATAAGCTTTATGGGAGCAATTCACCTGATCACTCCCAGAGAGCTTCTGGTTGGGTTCAAAGTATCGAACCTCTAGAAGTCAAGTATCTAGCCACTCTGTGATCAAAGATTGCTTTCTCTCCTCTCTCTCTCTCTCTCTCTCTCTGTTTATAGAGGATACAAAGTCCAGCAAAATGCCCTTGGAACTCTTTATTGTGCTTACAGGATAGAGAAAGAAAAGTGGAAATTGAGATATTTTCATGAAGAAAGAGTTCAAGTGTATACTAAACATTTGCGTGTGTTGTTGTGATTCAATAAACTCATAGGTTAAGCATATCTAGATTAGAAGATATAACTGATGTTCATCTTATTGTACAAAGGATGTACAAAGAAGCAGTGATGGGTGACCCCACTTGCTCAGTTTGATGGAGATCATTGTACATATTCTTGTGTCTGTGTCACTGGTCCCCAGAAAATGTTCAATTCAATATCCACCACCAGACAGAGGGTGGTCACAAATGTTGAAGGACATGCAAATGTTGTTCATCCTCTTTGGCTATTTGTTTTTTGAGCCATTTTCCTACTTTGAGCCTCCATTTTCATATTACTGAATCAGGACGACAAAAGAAGAAACCACACATCTGAATTAGGGTGTTGGAAAATAACATTGAAAGCTGGATGCACTGAGAAAAGAATAACTACATCTGTCTTGGAAGAACAGCCAGAATGCGCCTTAAGAGCAAAAGTAGTGAGCCTTTGCTTCATGTACTTTGCACTTGTTTTCAGGGAAGGCTAGTCCTCTGAGAATGACATTATGCTTGGTAAAGTAGGAGAGGAAACAAAAAATCTAAGACAGTTGACAAGATAGATGGACACAGTGACTGCAACAGTGGGGTTGGCATGGGAACAATGGTGAGGATGGTGCAGAAATTGGCAGTGTTCCATTCTCTTGTACACAGTATTGGGATGAGTCTGAACGAACTCAGTGGCACCTAACAGCCAAGACTGACCCAGTTAGATGGCCAGGAGTGTCTCCACAGGGTTTTGTACCCTGTAGTCTTATAGGAGCAGATCACCGGATCCATGGAGATTCTGGGTGGCTTTGAACAAAAAACCTCTAGGTTAGCAGCCACGTGCTTGGTTGTTCCATTATCAGGGAACATACACTCCCTCTTTCCTCCCTTCTCTCTACATGATATAAAGTTCAGCATGATAGAACCCATAAAACACACTCACTGGCATAGAGTCAATGCCAACTCAGAATGGCTTTATAGAACAGGGTAGAACTGCCCAGGTAAATTTCCAAGACTCTAACCCATCTTTCTTCATGGGAGCTGGCTAGTGGTTTTGAGGTGCTGACCTTGTTCATGACTGCCCAGTGCCCCACTCGGACCCCTCATGTGGTACTTAATAGCTTCACTGGAACCCTTTCTCTCAACTTTATTCTGTGCTGGGATTTTCAGTAACATGAGACACAGGTTCCTTCTGCTTCCAGTTGTGGATGGGGAGAGGCCAGCCAGATGCTGAGTGGTGAGTAGGAAGACTGTGCACCATTAACTCCACAAGATCTGAACTTATAGTTAAATCAAGTGGATTAAGATGAAGTGAGCCTATTCAGGGAATTACAATGCTCTTGAGCTGCGCTGCTGCTAACTGGAACTGGCCACTTTCCTTCTTCTGTATTGATGACAATCATAGTTTTGATTGCTGTAACTCTTCCAAAGTACGGGCTTTTCAAAAAAAATGCCAAACAGAAATAAGTCATCATAAATATCTTTTTTTTTCATTTGCTTGTTCAAAGGCTCTTGTTCCAGCAGTGCTTGAGCCAACCCCTAAATACTATCCCTTTGTCACCCCTGTCTGTACTTGTTTTCAGAATCCTGTGAGCATTGTTAAGGTTTCCAGACTGAACAAATTGTTAGTGCACACTCCTGTCCACTGAGATTTATGCATGGGTGCCAGTGCAGAAGAGACATGGGTGAAGATGGCAGCAAACAAAATTTTATGGGCAGTTCTTCTCTGTAACTCATAGGGTTACCCTGGGTCAGAACTGACTTGATGGGAAGGAAATTTTATTCTTTTATTTGTTTTTATGAATAGAATCAGTCTGAATGCTCCTTGACAATACTCCAGTCACAAACACAAGGAATCTTACATCTCCTCTCTGTGCCTCTTACAGTATAGCTGAGTATCTGTAGGGAATGGCACACAGCCTAGGAGATTGCTTATGTTTGGATTTTGCAATTCTATGCTTGTGTGAGAGTCTCAAAGATACTCTCTGGAGGGTATATTTCAGACTTTCCTTCTTCTCCACAAACCTCCTGCTCCAGCTGTCTTCTTCACCTGATTGATTACCTGTTGGGCTGCTAAATGTAAGACCAGCAGTTTGAAAGCACCATTCCGTGGGAACAAGGAGAGCTTCCTGCTGCCACAAAGAGTTACAATTTGGTGAACCCACCGAGGCAGGTTTATTCTATCCTGTAATGTTGCTATTAGGTGGCATCGGTTGGATGTCAGTGAATTTGGTCTTTGTTTTTTTAACTCTGTGCCATGGACACTAGGAGACATTCCAGAAAAATGACACAACTGAAGTGTCTAAGGCTGGCTGCAGGTGTGGTAGTCTTACTATGAAATCTGTTTCCTTTGTTTCCACACTATTTTGTAACACGTGATGGCCTTTCTTTTGCCAGTGTGAAATCTCACGTGCCTGCATCAAGGGTGACTCTTTGGTAATTACTGTTATTGGTTGCCATTGAGTCAATGAACTGTCAATGCAAACAAGACAAAAGCAGTGTCTTTCACTCTTCAATCAACTGTTGCCAGGTGGAATCCTTGATGCAGTCAGGGCATCAGTCTGTTTCATTGATAGTCTCTCATTTTCACTGATCTTCTTTATTAAGCATGACGTCTTTCTCCAGGGAGGATTACATCTTTGTTGCATAGCTAAAGTGCAACAGATGAAATATCACCACGCTCCCTTCTGAGGTACATTCTGTCTTTGCTCTTCTCGAGGCAGATTGTATATTCCTCTGGTAGCCCACGGGATAGTCCAGAGTTTGAAGCATTGACCATCTGTAGGCTAGATGTGAATGTGAATATTTCTGGTACAGATTATTCTAGAAATTTACCTTATTCACACTTAGGCATTTAAGTTCTATTTTATTATTGTTATTTTTAAAGTCCCCACTCCCTGGTGCTAAAAATGCTGACTGATAAAGATAAGAATCTCCCCTAAGTCATATGAAGTCTTTTGTTCAGTTGAACACATTTCTGCTCCCAAAGCCTAATTCAATTGTATCTAGTATCTATTTTTTATTTATCAAATGTCTTTAACTAAAGCAAGGAAGGAGACTCTGAGCTAACATTAGTTAGCTCATTTTAGAGTTAATTCATTAAATTGGTCTCATCATGTATTTCTTGGCACTATATCTTTAGAATTTAGAGTCCATACATACATAGGACAACAAACTTTTACTTCAATAAAACGAAATCAAACATATCCCTGTGCCCAATAAGCCAGGAGGCTTATTGTTCTGCCTCCTTTCACCGGTCTACATCAAGAGTCGGCAGAGTGGCCTGTGGGGGCCTGTGCGAGGGAACATTTGTCAGAGCAAAGCTCGCTTCCTTTGACCAGAGAACAAGTCCAGTTTCTCCTTCTTTTGTATCCAAGCAGCTGAAAGAAGAATGAGGAACTCAATGTATAATCAGCCAGGCTAATCCTTGGATGGTCCTTGTTTTCCCTCCCCTTGTCCCTGGCTGATGGCCTGCTTTCAGGAGGGACAGTTCCAGTGTGGAACTCAAGGGCAGATATCCAAGTGCCTATTGTCATGGAAGCTTAACCAAGTTATTATTTCCCTTCCTGAATGTGGCAACCTCAAACCAGCTGAGACCCCATCTCCATGAGTAATGACAGCGCCATGTACTTCCTGATAACTTTGCAGAAGTAACCCATTCTTTGTTCCTTCACTCCAAGTGCCCCCCTCTGTGACTTTCATTTGTTTTGCCCCTCCTGGCTTCCTGTCTCTTGTCCTGATCACACCTCCCACCTTTCATGACTATGTGGCCCTAAGAAAATTAAACATCAATATACGTTTTAAGGACAGAGAAGAAAGCTGTTTATAGCTGGCAAGGAATTTCCCCTTGTTTCCTTAAAGCTTGTTTTCCAGGGGATGAAAAGCAACAATTACTTCAGCAGGATCATGGGTTTCTCACACCAGTGCTGAATGCACAATTACTCCTGGCCTCAGCAATACATTTGTCAAGAGAGGTGCAAAAAAAGAAAAAAAAAAGAAATCAACTGGATGTCTTTGGCAGACAAAGAGAGAATGATTATGCAGGGGTCAGATGGTAGAGCAAATGGCTGTCTTAAATCTCCCCTCACAGATGTGCCTGGCAATATGGCTGTTGGCCATGCTTAGGCCTTTATTCAGATCCTTACTGAATAGGCAGCCAGCTTTCACTGGTCTGGTCAAACCTGCCTGCCCTCACACCACAGTGCTGCCATCTGACAGCAGAATTTGAATGGGTGAGTCATGGGATTCTTGACCTTGCAAGGAGGATGGTCTGCAGAGAAGTGTTTAGGGTGCGTGTTCCCAAAGATTGTGGAGACACTTCTGTTAGCTTTGGGAAGTCTCAGGCACTTCCTCTGAAAGCACAGGGATATGAATCTGTGAGAAACTGTCTTGTGGAAATTCAAAATGAAATAAAGTTTGAAGAGTACACATGGCAGACAATAAAATAAATGCCCCATCTTCCATGCAGAGAGTCTGGTGTTGGATTTCCCTACTGGCACCACAGAGCAGGAAACGAAAAGCCTTTGTCATGGACTGATTCTGACACAAACCCCCACCCTTCCCCATGCCTTGTTGAGTAGAACTGGTATGCTCCTTATATAATCTGGTGTCAATTTGAGAGGACTAAGAGTAAAAGGGTGGCCTGTGATCATTGTGCATTTTATATCATTGTGTGTGTTTCATGAGTCTGAGGAGGACTTTATAGGTTGGTATTGCACATACGGGCTAATACAGGACTTATTGACTTGATATGGGCTGAGCTGGGATTTTTTTCTCAATGTTCAATTGCTGTTGTATATAAAACTCTTTCTTATACACATGTGACTGTCTATGAACTTGTTTCTCTAGTCCACCCATATTAACACAAATGGTCTCTAGTGTGGTTTCTTACCTGAAATTTTTACCAAAGTAGAACTCTGGTAGCTCTGCTGGTGGATTTGAACTCTCAAATGTTAGGTCAGTAGACAAGTGTCCACAGTTTGTAATATCTAAGGATTTTGATAAAAATTTGAAAACAAATCCAAACTCACTGCCATCAAGTTAATCCCGACTCACATCTCACCTTTAGCACAGAGTAGAACTGCCCCTGAGGTTTTCCAAGGGTATAAATTGTTTTGGAAACTTGCTACCACATCTCTTTCCTATGGAGTAGCTGGCGGATCTGAACCATTTGGTTCACAACTGAGCTCATCATCACTAAATCACAGCACGAATGATTGTTCTCTGAACAAACCTCCCCCTACCCTATGGGGAGGCTATGAAAGAATTGACTGGGGGACAATCAGTTGGGTTTATTTGTCATTGTGGCTGTGAGTTCTTTGGCTGTCAATAGCAACTCAGTTCCACTGAGCAGAAACTGAAGTATAATCTGCCTCCTACTAGGCTGCGGGGATTTGCAAAGGTCACTTAACTTGGCTGAACAAGGGTTCTTCCTTCTGTAAGCTGAGGTAATATTGCTTATTGGGTGCTGCTGTTATACAAATTAGGAAACACAAAAAGTGTGTAGCCTAATGCTTGTCGAGTAGCTGTCCTTGCATGTTCGTTGGGCAAAAGTGTAAAAGGGAAACCCCACAGCTTTTGTGTTGAGTCTGCTTATGACAGGGGAGAGCTGCTCCATAGGGTTTTAGCAGCAGTGAAATGACCCTTTCATCAAAATCACTGCTGGTGTGTAGGTCTGTGTTTCGATGAGAACTGTCCCTTTCATATTATTTCTCACAAGGAACAAAGATCCAGTCCTCAAAAGCAGTGACCCTGTAAGGCCTCTCTTTCTCTTCTCTACTTCAATATTTTATGTAATATTCTTCTAATATTTTATGTAACAAATAGACCATAAGGCATTCATAGTCCATGATGCAGTGCATAGAAGTCAGAGATGATGTCTTATTAATGCCTTTCTCTCCACTTTCTGTATTGCTGTTGTTGTTGTTGTTGTGCATTTTATTGGGCTGTGGATGGAAGTTTTATAGAATGAATGAGTTTCCCATTCACCAGTTTACTCACACTTTGTTCCTCCTCATGGATTGCTATCTCTACTAGAGGACTGTCTACTCACTTCCTCTTGGTCTCCCCCATTTTCATCCTGAACCAGTGAATGGGAAATATCAGAAACTGAGCAAAGAGTCATTAACAAACTAACAGTGAGATGCCACTTTCAGATAATAGAACAGTTGGCATGCGCTGTACTGTCCGCGCTCCTTGAGATTTGAATGTCCCTGACATACCAAGAATGAAGGTCCTAGAGATGCAAACAAGAAACCAACATACTATTAATTGTCGATAAATCCAGAGTCTCAGAGAGACAGCTCTGTAAATAATGTAACACCACACAGCAAGGAAAGACACGAGGGAGGCCTATGTACACAATCTCCAGGAGCAGGGCATGCCAGATCGGATTAGAGCACTGTCTGCCTACACTTCCTGGTGATAAGAATCATTGCCAGCACTTTTTAATATCCTAATTACTCTCCCATAAGGAGCCCTGCAGGCATTGTGGTTACATATTGGGCTGCTTGCTTAATTACAAGGTCAGCGGATTAAAACCACCAGCACGACCTACAGGACAAAGATGAGGCTCTCCGCTCTAGTAAGTAGGCACCGTCTTGGGAATCCCCAGGGGCAGTTCCACCTTGTCCTCTAGGGTTGCTGGGTTATTCCTGGTAGACTACACACATACATCCAGGGAGACTCTTATGTGTGAGAAAGAGCTTTATAGACAATAGCCATTGAATATTGAGAAAGCCCGCCAGCCCATTCCTGATCAAGTCCATAAGCCCAATAATATCCCATATGTTGAAAATCAATCTATAAATTCTTCTTTAGACTTACACAGCATATGCAATGATGCCGAATGCAGGGAGATCACAGGCCAGTGGGTGGCAAGTCTTGTGGATTAGGTGGCTGTATGGGGTCTCCACATGGTTCCAATAGTACAGGACACTGGTGTAGCTGCAGATGTCTTCTCAGCTGCAAGGTCTCCCAGGGAGTGAGAGTGTGTTCCACCTCCAGGGAGCTATTTATCTCCTTACTGCCTCCAAATAAGGCCATCAAGCTGCCACCTGATTGACAGGTTAAACTCCACCCCTTCTTTTACAAGTCTCAAATTGACAGTAGATTTTGTAACTGTGGCAGTTGCTTTGACCTGGCATCAATTTGGTGGCAGTAAGTGGATTACTCTGCCCTGCAGGCCAGCAAAAGGGTCCTGGACACAGTGGTTAACCCTTTTACTGTACCTCATGTTTGCCTGTCCAAACCTACCAGTTGTTGCAAGGGAGAAAAATGAGGTTGCACGATGCTGTAAAGATTCATGTTCTTAGAAAACTTAACGGGTCCATCCTACCTCAGCCTATGGGTTTGCTATGAGTCAGAATCAACTTAAATGCAGTGGAGACTGTAGAAGATCACTTTAGCGGAACACTGGTGGCTCAATGGATATGTGTTGGGCTGCCATCACCAGCTCAACCACTTGAGTCTACATGCTCTTCCTCAGGAGAAAACCGGGGCTTCGTCCTCTCAGAAAGAGGTGTGGTCTTGGCAATCCACGGGACTGTGCTACACTGTTGGAGGGGTTCCGAGTCGATGGCATTGCATTTTGATTTGGGGACTTTAGAAAGGTAGCAAAGGTCCCTGGGTGTGGTGGTTAACACCTTGACTGATCCTCCGGAGGAAGATGTTGCCATTTGCTTTTTTAAAAAATTATTATCATGTCACGGGGAATCTGTGATTTCAATTCTTCTTATTTTAAGCCTTGTCCAATCTATTTCAACCCATAGTGACTATGTATCTCAGAATGAAACACTGTAGGGTCCTCTACCCTCCACACAATGGTGCATATTGTTGCAGCCACAGTGTCAATCCAACCTCTCTTTGAGGAGCTTTCTCTTTTCCAGGGCCCCGCCCCCTTTCCTGGTGGAGTAGTGGTTAGGCATGGGGCTATGAGCCTCAAGGTCAGAAGTTTGAGTTCATTAGTCTTTCCTTGGAGAAGGAAGGGATTTTCTGCTGCCATAAACACATTCTCTGAAACTCAGAGAAACATGTCTATCCCATTGTATAGGGTTACTAAGTCAGCATAGACTTCCAGGCAGGGAATCATGAGATCTTCCCTTTTAGCAAGCATGATGTCCTTCTCCAGGGACTAATCTCTCCTGACAATATACCCAAAGCATGTAAGACAAAATCTTACTACCCTTGCCTCTAAGGAACACTCTGACCCTATTTCTTCCAAGACAGATAGGTTTGTCCCTTTAGTAGTTAATTCATAGTATCTTCAATATTTTTCCAGCAGCAAATTCAAATGCAACCATTTAATTCTCCTTTGGTTTTCCACATTGAATGTCCAACTTTCAAATGCATGTAATGCAATGGAAAATACTGTGGCTTGAGTCAGACACACCTTAGCCCTCAACATAATATCCATGTGTTTCAGTGCTCTAAAGAGATGTTATGATCAGATTTACTTAATGCAAGCCTTTTTTTGATTTCTTGACTGCTGATTCCGTGAGCATTGATTGTCATGATGCGGTGACTTGTGTATAGCTAAGTTTTGTCACTATTACTTCAGATACCAGTGGGGTGACCCAAAGTGAATAGGTTTCAGTGTAACTTCCAAACTAAGAAAAGAAAATGAAGAAGGACATAGCACCCCATTTCAGAGAAAGTAAAACCTGGAAACCTGATTCATAGCTTGGACACATTGCCATATAATGAAGGCTTAAAGAATGCAGAAAGGACATTTTTTAAGATAGTGCTGTTGGATGGGCCCTGGCAGCCAGAAGACACTCAAAATGTGATTGATTTCACTTCCAGATAACCCAAGTAAAGCAAATATTGCAATAGAGAAAGGCACAATTTTCTGCTTCCCAGCATACATAGAAGTCCTGATGGCACTTGACTGTCGTCTGCCACATATACAATAGCACATGAAAAGGTTCAAAGGATTGTGAAAATGACCAAAATAGGACACAGAAGCACAGTGTGACATGAACACCTGCTCTTGGTAAAACAATGAGGGACTCACTTGACCCAGGCTTGCCACAAGGCTTCCCTTTGTAAAAAGTACAAAATGTGCCAAGAACGATAGAGCAGTAGCAGGAGGTATGCCAGTACAAGCTGTGACTCTCCTGGGGCAGTTGCACTCTGTCCTACAAGATCACTGTGCGTCCTGATGAACGTGTGAAAACATGGGGGCTACTAGAGTTGGAGGGTCAGGGAGCTATTTCGGGGGCTTGTGGATTTAGGTTGGATTTTGAGGACAAGATAGAAGGCCATCATGCTTTGTAAAGTACACAGGCATTAGTGAAGACTAAGACCCTCTAGGACACGGACGGACACAGTGGCTGCTACACTGGGCTCAAACATAACCATTGTGAGGATGGTACATCACCGGGCAGTGCTTCATCTGCTGTGTCTGGAGTCTCTGTGTGTGGGAACCAACTCAAGGGCACCCAACAACAAACATGGCACTTCAGGTGAAGTCCTTTACAGACAGGTGTTTAAAATAGAAGGCACTGGTAAGATGTCTTCCCAGAGATGGAGTTAGCATAAAACACTCCCAGCAGAATACTGGGCTTGTTGAGTGGTTGAGTTCCAACTAATAACAAAAGAGAAGGAAAAGAGAGAAGGAAGACAGGAGAAAGGAGAAACAAGTAAAAAGGTGGAGCACAATTCAGCCATCAGAAGAATGTAAGCAGATGCAACTCTGACATATAGATAGATCTGAAAAGAAATAGATTTCATTAGGGTCCCTGCAGACACTAAATGCTCTGATAATTTAGTCAGTGTGATTAGATGAGTGATGGAGAGTACAGCTTGGTAAGCATTTCTGTATCCACATTCATTCTTGGCAGATTTTTCAGATAAAACTTTACCAGAGATTATAGTACTTCACACTTAGGTCATGAATAGGAATATCTACTTGGAATTCATCAATACTGCTTCATACTGCACTCTTGAAAGTCTGACCCAGCACATGGCATCCTTCTAAATGGTGGATGTTTTTCTCTAAATATCCCTCACCTTTCTGCTCCCTGGAGCTCCTGTGTCAGCCTTCAGTAAATGGTACAAGAACCTATTTTGTTGGTGATTTACCTACAGGGAATCCTCCTTGCTTCCTTATTTAACTTCCACATTGAATTTAAATGTTTTATATTTATTTTTCACCAGTAACCATAAGCCTGAGGCCAATGAATAAATCTTGAGTAAGAGAACAAATGAGCTGGATTCATTCCAGGATCTAATTCATTTCCTGTGAGCTAGTTTATGGAGTTTGGGGGATTAACTGTTTCACATCAGTAGGGTATTTTGTATTGCTTAAGTCTCCTTTCTACTAAAATTAATAAAAATTAACCCTACTCATTTCTGGCCTCACTCCCCCACTAAAGTATTTCACAATTAAAACTGTCACGCTAGTAGATCAGGAGAAGTCATCACCTGGTGGGATCCAGAGCACCTAGGTAATTAAGTACTCAGCTGCTAACCTAAGGTTTGGAAGTTTAAAATCACCAGCTTATCAGCAGTGAACACAAACAAACAAAACACGGATGATCTGCTTCTGTAAAGTGATGAGCTACGAAACTGTTGGGCTGTTCTGCAGAGTCAGGTTCAGTGCAAAACTCTCTAACAACAATGGTAAATAATAGATCTGTGAAAATATGTGACCGCGTATTAGGAAAGGAAACACTTTTCCAAATATTTCCAGACATTTTTAAGGAACATGGAGGCTAAAGCTACATTAAGTCTATTTGCTGAAATGTTGACAGCACACATCAGAAATAAAATCCAGCCAAAAAACACTCACACATGTTAGGATTTGGGAGTAATAAAAGCCAAAAAGTGGTAGCTAAATTGAAAAATCGATAAGCTTGAAATTGTAAAAGACCCAAGGAAGGACGTATAATCATATTTTATTTAAGTAAAATTCCATATTTTCAAGAGCATAATATTAGGTAATGAATGGCACTCATATCAAAAAGGGGAAAATGCACCTCATTAGTCTATTCAAACCACAGGGTATTATTAGTAATTTTCTCCCTGCGGGTTATCAAATGCATTTTAGCATCAGCTGGCTAGGTGCTTTCCTTTTCTCTTTGAGATAAAGCTCAGATCCTAGCAGTCCTGGTACTTCCTTTAGCCCATTCCCACAAAGGGACATGGTCAGAGCTAGATCAACTATTAGGAATCCTATTGGAGCTGGACTACAAATGGACAAGCTAGTGATTTGGAACCACTCCATGACTGTGAAGGGGGAAGACCTGGTGTGTTGCTTCCATTCTATGTCAACTTGATGGAACCCCTATGAAATTGAGGGAGAAGCCCAACTGTCAAACAAATAGTCATCTCTCAATGCTTCTTTAGGGTTATGAGGTTTTATGAGAAACACTGAGAACTTCTCTCTCTCTCTCTGTCTCTGTCTCTGTCTCTCTCTCTCTCTCTCTCTTGCCCTTCAACCTCTTGCTAGCTGGGATTCTGTTCCTGCCTCCAAGAGTAGCCTCATAAGTGCTGCTAACTATGGGAGCTGTCTATACGCTGCTTTATTTGCACCAACTTGGATCCATTCAACTCTATGTCCACCAGCCTGTGAAGTCATTGCTTCCTGCTTCTGCTTCATAGGCCTGCAGCTACATGAGTCAGAAGAGGACTCCAGTGGGAATCAGACCCATGTCTTAAGTTGACCTGGGTGGAAAACTCCCTTAATATAAAATTGCTTCTTGATGTGATGTTCTCTCTTATACATATATGAGTATTTCTGGCCTAACACACCTGGTTACTTGGTTCCATAAAGACTGCAGCCTAGATAGGGGCAGCTCTTGGTCACATGGTGGCGTTGGGTGTCCAAATCAGTTGGACGGTACAGTTGGCTCAACTTTACCCAACACCATGTCAGCCCTTGATGACTCCATAACAAGGAAAGCACACCTCTCCTTAATTATGCCATCATGCTTGTCACTGCTGCAAATGAGAGTCACAAGAGAACAGAACAGATTATTGACTCCATAAAAATCATTTAACCCTGGGTTGCTTCCTCTGTGAACTTGTGCTAAGTGACTTCATAGAGAAAACACAAGAGACTTGTTTTGGTCTTTGGGCTGAAGGAATTATGCTGCCTCAGGGGACGGTGGGCCATGTGGATGAATATGCTGTCAGACCCCAGTCTGTTTACATCATGGATCAGACCAAAGTCAACTCAGATAGAATTGGCCAGGAGAATCAATCATTCCCAAAGGCTGAAATACCCAAAGCTTAATAATTGTATACAGTATTATTCACAGAATATACAAAAGTCTTTTTCTGCATAAATCAGTTTGGTATTAGATGCCAGCTCTTGGAAAGGAAGAGGCAAGCATATTTTAAGAAATGAAAGCACCGTGTCTGGGATGAATTAAAAAAGAGAAATTTAGAGAGTATTGAGAAAGAGAAGCAACATGAACACATTCATCTGTTCGGTAAATATTCCACAGTTGCTACCAAAAGCTTAACAGAGTACCCAAGGGAGAAGATGGCTAAGTCCTTAAGCAAACACACGTGGTCTAGGTACCTATGGTTCCAGAATACAGCACCCACAAAAGCTGTCTATTCAATCCTGGTGTCACAGGGACCCCTGCACTTAATACACCACAATGCTGGGAGGGTCTATCAGGTTTCCAGCCACAAAACACAATAGTTGCAAAGTTCTTTTTTCATTTTTAAGTGGATCCTTCTTGATTTCTTCAGAAGCTGAGCTGTGAAAATATCAAAAACGCATCAACACAGACACTCTCTTGAAGCCTACCTGGGTTTCCTGTTGTTGGTGAGGGCTGTTGAGTTGATTTTGGCTTAAAGCAGCCCAACACACAGAGTCACACTGCTCCCATGGAGGTTGCCAAAGTGTAAACTTTGCAAGAGCAGATTGTCGGTTCTTTTCCCGTGAGGAGACACTGATGTGCTTGAACCCTGGATATTTGGCACAGCTGCCGAGCACTTAACCATTGTTCCACGAGGCTTTGTACCCTGAGTGCACAATCAGCTTCTCACTTGAGATCCAAGTTTTCACTTTCTGTAACACAGGACATGAACATCAGCATAGTAGTCTCTGAGCAGCTCTGGTGGTGTTTTTGTGAAGAATCAAGCTGTGACCCACAGGTCACCTGGATGCAAACACCAGCTGCCCCTCTGAGAAAGATGAACCTTTCGATCTCTGTCAAGATTCCCCTTCTCTGAAACCCACAGGGACAGTTCTACCCTGTCCTACAGGGTCATGGTGGCTGAGAACAGATCAATGGCAGTGCGAGAATGGGTGCTCTCTGTACCTGAGCTAAGAGGGAGGACAATCCAGAACTGTCCTCATGGAGTGGTCTCTAACTGGTCTCCAACTCATGGCAGGATATGTGTGTCAGATGAGAACTGTGCTCAGCAGGGTTTCCGAGGGCTGATTTTTATTCCAGAAGGATATCTTCTAGTTGTTCTTCCAAAGCACCTCTAAGTGAACCCGGACTACGTGACTCACTGGTTAGCATTGGGCTGCTCATCACAAGGTCAGCATTTTGAAGCCACCAGTCACTCAGAGGGGTTTCTAATCCAGGAAAGAGTCGCAGTCTTGGAAAATCAGACAGGCAGGGCTATCTTGACCTATGGGGTGAGTATGAGTTGGCATCGACTCAATGGCAGTGAAGTTGGAGATTGTCCACAAGCCGTAAGCCTCCATAGTTAGGCTAAATAACACTTATGCTGGAGGCCATTTCTAAAAGTTGCCTCCTCACTGGACTCCACATGCCCTGCCCTTCTTTCCTGTGGAAATCAGGACAAGGCTGCAGACCACCCTCGTGCTGTCTCTGTCCCACACATACAAGACTCTTCCTTTGAAGTTGCCCAATCCCTTCAGAAAAGACAGAGTTCTCCTTTAGGTCGCTGGTTCGCAGTTATGAGCAAAGACTGCCAAAGGCTGCAGAGGAGGGAGGGATTCCCGAGTGGAAGATAGTGGAAATAACAAGAGAGTGGAATTTGGTGAGAGATCTCAGCGCCTCAACAAAATGTCAATTTTAAGAGGGGGTCATCCTAAAGTGAGAAGAGTAGATACATATCTTTTTTTTCCAACAATATTAGCAAGGGCCACATGGCAGGAATATAAACCTCTTTGGCACCAATGATTGACAAGAAACAGTGCAGGCAGTTCTTATACCTCAGCAATAACGTGCAGAGACTGTGTTTGCAGGAAGTAGTCCACTTCTGTGGCAGCAGAGAACTGGAGAGTGTTTGGGACGTGAGAGGCTACTGCACTTAGGCAATCCTGGCCTCATGCTGAATAGCTATCCTACTCATTCAAGTGGTCATCTTGAAAAGAAATATAAGATAGAAAGATATTAGATGATGAATGAGTGCGCAGGTGGATGGTTGGATAGAAAGAATATAGATAGATAGATAGATAGATAGATAGATAGATAGATAGATAGATAGATGATAGATAGATAATTAGAGGTAGATGGATAGATAAGGATTAGATGTATAGATACCATATGTTTTAGACCATAAGGTGCACCTGACCATAAGACACATCCAATTTTTAGAGGAGAAAAACAAGAAATAATATTCTGAACCAAGTATTACCAGTACACTTAAATGTTCTGGGCCACCACATCTTTGGACCATAAGATGCACCCTCGTTCCTCCCCCCATATTTTTTGGGGGGGAAGTTGCACCTTATGGTCTGAAAATTAGAGTAGATAGATAGATGGAGGGATGAGCAGCTCTATGGGTAGATGGAAAGATAGGTAGTTAGACGGACAGACAAATGGAAGGATGGAAGAAGGGAAGAAAGTAAATAAAGAAGGAAATTATCTAGGTCTAAATTTATAACAGACACTAAGAACAAATTAACAAAGCATAACAGGAACATATTCAGCATATAAAGGCAAAAAAATCCAAGAGAAAAAATATTCTTGGATTTGCATGTTTAATGCTTTTGTCTCTAATATCATTATGAGATCTAAGCCCAGAGGGAGAAGCATTGGCAGTGTACTGGTTAATGTGCTGGGCTGCTATTTGAAAGGTCTGCAGTTCAAATGAACCCATCATTCGAGCAGAGAAAGAGGTGGTGGTTTCTTCTGTCCAAGTCCGTCGCCTTGGGGACCATGTGAGGCAGCTCTCCTTATCCAGAAGGGTCGCTCTGAGTCAGACACATTAAATGGCAGCGGTACTGTTTTTTGGCAATATCATTTTTTTTTCCTTGTATAAATTATCAACTGCTGTATGACAAATCACTGTAACATATAATGGCTTAAAATAACAGTATAAAAATGATGGGGAATTAGAGGCTAATTAAAATGGAATGAATTCAAAGATGATGGAAGTGTTCTACTAACTTCCTGACATCTCTGCATCTTTGTTTTCTCCCTTGTTTCTACGGAGCCCCGGTGGGACGTTGATTAAGCATGTGGCTGTGCACAGAAAGCTTGGTGGTTACATACAACCTTGCAGACCTTAAGCGGCGTTTCTCCTCTGTCTCCTGTGGTTTGTACAAGTCAGAATCCATCTGCGACCAATGGGTTGACATGGTTCCTGTGGTTCAGTTCAGTAAGTCCAAAATGACTGACTAGAAGGCATGTAGAGCTCGGAGTGCGAGTTCAGTTCATCAAGAGACTCTCTTTCCCAGAAGGAACAGGTGAGATTTAAACTCAGGCTATTGTGACTCAAACCATTACACTAAACACACAAAATAAGCAAGGACTATGGACAGTAAGTTTGGGTAAAACTACAATCTTAAATGGCTGAATGTTCTAACAACTCCACCCAAATGGAACCAAACCATGAGGTCATTTTGTTAAGATCATTCTAGAAACCAATTTTGCTGGGCAATGTGTTTCCAAATTTCACTATTTTGTGTGAATTTCATGGGGTAGATAGAGGTATAAAATAATAAAATGGAGTTTTATAGTTTCCTGGTTATTTTCTAAAGTAGAACATTGTCACTGAAAGGTGTGAATATTGACCGCTTGTCATTCCCAATCAGTATATGTTGCAGGGGATTTGCTGGGAGCCTGTATATTCAATGCCAGTTGTGCCTGAGCGGCTGTGTGGTTTGGGTTGTAATGGGTCTTGCACCATCCTCAAAGCACAGCCTTGCTACTAAGAAAAAGCTGAGATTATTTTGTTACACTGAAACCCTTCATTACAATGCTTCAAAGGCTCATGCCTTGCACACAAAATTGTTGAATACAAGATAACTCCATTAGCTCTCATGGACTCCCCACCAAATGAATGCTTGTTAGTACCCTTAGGGTTCTATACCCTAAAGGGGAATCTTGGAACAAGCATATTCTAAGACTGCAGCAAAAAAAAATCAGCATCTTTTTGGTTTCTTTGTTTATTTTATGACTTGTTGTTGTTGACATTTTCCAATAAAGCTTTCTTTGATTTTGCAGCAATGTTTTTCATTTACCATGGGATACAGCAAAACCTATACCATTTAACCTTTTCTACACATACATTCAGTGGTATGAATTAAATTTCTGAGTTATTCCTCTGTCACTAACAGAAACTCTTTGTCCCTTAAGGCTCTCATCTAATCTTTCCATTTTCTTTTTTTCAATTTGGTCCCATATTGTTAGTTTTTAAAAGTGCATAATGCCAAACAAGGGAGGTCCTTTTCATTAGTTAGACTCAACTGCTGTTTGATTTAGAAAGACTCCAGGATTTTTTTGGTATGAGTTTGAAAGATCCTTTTGGGGCAGCAGTTTTTAGGGTACAACCAGACCCATGTCTCTAGAGTGAATTTTAATTTGAAATTTTGTTATTAATATTCCCTCCCCGCTTAGGATAGGGATTCTCCTAATGATGCTGTCCCCAAAATATTCAACACTGACAACTGAGCAGCACTAGATCTTTCTTGTCTCATGGAAAAGGAGACTGTTGTTCATGGAGCAATTAGCACCACATTCAATATCCTCCTCTCTGATGAGAGAAGAAGATAAGATGCATCAACTTTTATCTTCCTTCATCTACCATAAAGATACTGATGCACCAAGTCAGATGCATTGCCATCATGTTGATTCCAACAGAGCAGAATGGGTCCATAATGATTGTAAGCGGAATTTATTGCCTCATCTCTCTCTCTCTTTTTTTTTTTGGCATCACTGCTCTCCGGAGGTGGGAGTAGGAGGCCCAGCCCCACAGCTGGAATTGAACCTCTGTCCCAGTGGGCCGCAGTCCTGTGCACAACCACTATGCCACCGGGGCTCAGCCCTCCTCATCTCTTTCTTATTTTTTTTTATTAAGTCATTTTATTGGGAGCTCATACATCATTTTTGGCAAAACATAAATAAACATACTGTCCCAGGCACCTTCACATGCCCGCTGCTATTATCGTTCTCTAGTCATCCGCCTTTTCTCTTAAGCCCCTAGTATCAAATTTTACATCCCTTCCCATCTTTCCCTGCTCTCTCCTTCTCACCAACCCTCAATACTTAATAAATTATTGTTGTTCTGTCATATCTTACACTGCCTGACCTCTCCTCCAACCCACTCCCCTAATGCCCATCCTTCAAATAGAAACCTATGTGTATATCCTTGCAGTTGGTTCCGTCTCTCTACCCCACCTTCTCTCCACCCTTCCAGCAGCCCCAATCCCCTCTCCACCAGTGTACCTTCTCCCATGTGGATTTGTAAGGTACAGTTGGGACCATGATGGTTAGGGGGGGAGGAAAGCTTCAGGAACTAGAGGAAACTTGTATGCATCATCACTGCCTGGCTGCCCCTTGACTGGTCTGTCTCCTTCCTGTGACTCCCCCCCCACCCCATGCTCCACAGTGGGCCTTAGGTCCCTACCCTGCTCTCCCGCTCATTCATAATGATGTGATTCTTGTTCTTTGATGCTCAATACCTGCTCCCTTCGGCCCCTCTTGATCACACGTGCCAGTGTGCTTCTTCCATGTGGGCTTTGCTGTTTCTGCGCTGAATGGTGACTCGATTATCTTCAAGTCTTTGAGACTCCAGACATTCAATCATTTGGTAGCTGTGCACTATAGTTTCTTATTCTCTGTTTGCCTCTGTATCCATTTGTCTTCAGCGATATTGGGAGTCAATTGGTCCATTGATTTTGATTTTTGTTCTCTGATGTGTGATACCTTATTATGTCAGCACCTAATGATAACATAGGCAAGTGAGCTTCTTTTATGGTGGGTTTTGTTGCTCCTGAGTTAGAGGGCTGCTTGTTTATACTCAAGCCTTTAAGACCCCAGATTCTATATCTTTTGATAGTTGGGCACCAGCTGCTTTCTTCACCACTTTTGCTCATGCTCTCACATGTCCTCAGTGGGCACCTTGGGGATGTGTGCTCACAGTAATATGTTTTTTCCATCATTTGATGTCTATTGCCTAGACCTTTCACCACCGTGTGGCCACACTGGCTGTTGTGCTTCTTCAGTGTGGGTGTGGTCTGTCTCTTCTCAAGTAAATGGTCTATTGTTTATCTTCAGGCTCTTGAGACACCAGATATATCCTTTGATGGCTGGGCAACATCAGCTTCCTTCATCACATTTATTTGTGCACCCATTTAACTTCAGTGATCATGTTGGGCCAGTGAGACTCAAGGAATACCAGATTCATAGGACAAAGTGTTACTGCATTGAGGGAGCACCAGGGAGAGGGCCCAAGGTCCACTTGCTACCATAGTATTTGGCCAGCTTTTATTAAAAACCGTATTGGTGCAGTTCAGCTTAAGATATCACAAAGAACACATACACCCCTAGACCAAGGTGAGTGTGCCATGTAAATCCTAACCTGCTTAATTTCTTGCTTCTGCAATCCTTGCTTTCCTGCAGTTTGAGCAAGAATGCGCTAAAATAGGCACTATAAAAAGGGGGGAATGTTGGACCTTATGTTTTTCATACTCAATGAACTTGAGAATTGCCATGACAGGCTCCAAAAGAGCCAAAACTCAAGGTAGGCCTAAGTTTCTATTTCAGAGAAAACCCGTGACTTCCCCGAAGCAGATGCAACATCCAGAACAAGGAAGGAGCATTCAAAATTCAACAATTCCTGAGAGTCAACCAGAGAAGGACACAGAAACTAGCTCGCCAATAGAGAACAGCCACCTTCCCTCTAATGGGACTCTATGGCAGGAAGCGGGAAAGGGCACACCCCTTGTGTAACCTGAAACTATAAAAACTTAGCTTTGTGTGGTGGTAGTGCTTGAGGCTATGGAAAATCGCTGTGCTGCCTCATCTCTTTCTTACTAAACATCTGGGGAATTTGAATCACTGACTCTGGGGCTATCACCCAAGCATTTAACAACTAATCCACCAGGGTCCCTTTATTCATGAAGTGATAAGAGGGAGGGAGGGAAAAAGCACACTTGAGTTTCAGCAAACTCTATTTGAATCTTATTCCTGAGTGATGCAAATGGTGTTCGCTCGGCTCCTCACATAAAGGCTGACAGTTCTACACCACACAGGCAATCTATTTCTGTGGCTATGGCAACCAAGAAAGCCTCAGAGAGCAGTTTTATTCTGTGACATAGTGGGATGCCAAGAAACAGGATCAACTCCACAGCCCACCAATGCTACTAGGCTTCTAGTGATTGTATGTGTGCATGCGTGCATATGTGTGTGTGTGTTTGTATGAGAGAGAGAGAGAGAGAGAGAGAGAGAGAGAGAGAGAGAGAGAGAGAAAGGGAATTGAGGGAAGGATCCAAGAAAAAAATGAAATTTTAAGTGAATCCCAGCTCCATTCAAATATTTTATTTATTAATTATTCTTATGTTAACTGTGACTTCCAAAGTGTTGGATTGGCAGAGATGCCTCTTCTTTCATTCTCAAAAGGGAAAGGGTGTTTGACGAGGACGTGTGATCCAGCTGCATTGTGGGTCATATTATATTCTTCTAAAGAAATTGGAAGCATATAAAGGAAACTTTCTTATCTGTTAGGGTTGAAAATTACAAGAAAATACAAAGGCAGGATTTACCAGGCCTTTTCAAATCCACCAAAATGATGTAGAGGGAAGAGTGTAGCCACATTTTATCCTCTGTATTTATAAACTAGATGAAATACAGGTCTGTTTCTGGGACTCCTAGGTGTCTTTTTATGTGAAGCTATATGTTTCTGGACACATATAATGCATATGGTCAATGGAAATTGTTGGAGTAATATGGAGACATGATTGTGCACCTTCCAAATTGCCTCACTGTCTACTAATAAATTCATCCGCCTCCATGCAAAGCATATGAACACAGAATTTGTACAGAATCAAGAGAACAAGGATTCTGGATGCACCCCTCATTTTAGCTGTATGTAGCTTCTTCAAGAGTAAAAAGACAATGCCAAAAACTACCACAGCAAATGATGCAGCGGAAATACTATGTGGGAAGAAGCAAACCCGTTGCCATTGAGCTAATTATGTCTTAGAGCAACTCTCTAGGACAGAGTAAACCTTGCTCACTTAATTTGCAAGGCTGTTTATAACTCCAGGCTGCCATATGTTTATCATACAGAGAATCGGCCAGTAATCAGTCCTTCCAGGAATGTGCTTGTCTTGATTTGGTAGGACCAGATCCCTTTCATGTCCTATTCACTCTGTTCTTTACTCTGTTCATCCCAAATCATACCCTAGGCATTGGAAACTTCAAACAGCTAGCTCATGATGCTGTCTTTCAAGAGTTGTCAAAGAACCATAGGGTGCTAGAGTCTAGTGCAGGAAAGGAATGAGAAGAGCATTTTTACAATCTTACTCTGGTATAAGTGGAGTCAACCCACTTTGCTGACTGGCTCTGAAATGATTTGATTCCATAAGAAGTAAAACTTTGTGGTAGATTGTTTTATGTTTCTAACTAAACATATGATCTCAGAGAAAACTTTGTGGTAGATTGTTTGTGTTTCTAACTAAACATATGATCTCAGAGAATTAGGTGTTGACACAGTTTAATGATAATCAATGAACCAAGCATTCAATTCATAAATTTTCATCCCTGAAATGGAGGATGTCTCTCCAATGGATAGGAAGAGAGAAAAGAATGTAAAAGGAACCTCGGTCCAGCCTCTGACTCATTAATTCTCATAGAAGATGTCTCTTCCAATTAGGCTAGATATCCTTTGATGTCCAGGGTAGTCACCTGAAAATTATTGGAGTCCCATCATCACAGGGAATTAGCATATAACAGATTTTACATATTTATTTTCAGCTTAGAGAAACAGAGTTTAAGGCAATTCCAAACTGTGAAAAATGTGTTCTTTGTTTCAATCATTCAGCTGCTTGTTGTACATGTTTGAGCATATCCTCCATTCAAATACCCATGCATTCATTTTCACGGTCAGCTTAGGCTAAGTTGTGTGTAGAATACTGTAACCTTATTGGTTTGTAGTAGATAAGTACTGTATAATCCTTATTCCCAAATGACTTGCAGGACTTGGGACAGTTAGAGCCTACTGATAAAGGGCAAAGGACTGTGATACACTTCTTTAGCTGCAGGACCAAAGAGCAATCTCCACATCTTATTATGAATAATGAGTCACGCTGAAAACCATGTGGAGCAAAGTTCTAGTCTGACACAACTGGGCCCATCAGGAGTTAGAGTGGACTTGGGGAAACTGTGCTTACTAAATTTAGAAAACAAAATCAATGAAACAGTACTATATTGAGGAAACATCTATTCTAAGTCCCTGTACTTATAGCTCCTGTGTTCACAGGAAATGTGCCAGATTTTGAGCCAGAACCACTGTAGACACAACCCAAGATGGTGGTGTGTGATACACAGTCTATTCCAACCTCTTGAGAAGAAAAAACTAGCCCTAAGGAAAACCCACCGCCAAGGATCTAGTTCCAACTCATAATCAAACCGACAGTGATTGTAGTCAATGATTTTGCTACAATTATGGTGAAAAAACTGTGGAAAAGTTTGCCGTTATTAGTAAGTAAACTTGTCGCTGCCTGTGCCTGCCTTGCTGGCTGTGATAATAATTACTTCAGCTGAAGTGTAAATTTGAATAGCCTTATTCCGATAGGAAGGGGCTACTGGACTGGAAGAGAGAGGTGGGTGTCAACCAGACTGTCAAATAGAGTCTCTGGCATAGTGAAAATGTGAAATTCTCACTCCAGATTAATAAATAAACAACAAATCATCCATGTTTACCTTACTAATGGGGCAATGTGATTCTGTTAACAGAGACTATAATAATCCTTCACTAGGTTTTGTGGGAGCCCAAAGTGGGGTTCAAGGACCCCAGTCTGGCAAGACCAGTCAGCCTTCTTGGAGGAGAGCGAGCTGAGCAGGGATGTGTCGTCCTTGTTAGTTGTTGTCCCACTGCTGGGCTTGCGGTCACCCTGTGGTGTTCACGGTCACCCTAAACTGATCCATCTGGTTTTCAAGCCTTCAGATTTTAAGGAAGCAAATCTCAATGCTTGCGATACCTTGGGGTGGAACTGAGTCCAAAACTTTCAACTAGTATTTGAGTGTGAAACTGGGCTTCACTCATGCACTGGAGCTGGGTCTTACAGAGATGAAAATATATTGTTATAGACACCAACCAAATTCACGGCCATGAATCAATTCTGGCACAAATCACAACAACCCTGTTTGAACTGCCACTGTGACTTTCCAATGATGTAACTATTTTTTCATTGGCACCTTATCCAGATAGCATATGATTCAATAGTTCGATCATATCAAGAAGATTTGTACAATCATTACCACAATCAATTTTAGATACTTTTGTTTTTCCTTGTGCTCATTGTTATTAGTGCTGTTGTTTTCCTTATGAAATATGGCAAAAATACGCACAAGAAACCATTCTCAAATTCAACAACTTCTATATGTAACTCTTTAAAGGAAAATCCCTGTCTTAGGACAGTGGAATCACAGTGGTTTTCAACTGCTGACTTTGCAGTTAGTAGTCCAACACATCATTACTATGCCATCAGGGCCTCTTGTCCCAGGCATGGTGAGTGGTTATTAATAAGAATAAAATAAGCAGGCTCTCTGAAATGAACAGGAAAGGCTGGGAACTGAAGACTGAGAAAACAACTCTGAATCCAGATAACTACAGACCACTGATATTTTGGAATGTTCTGAAGAATCAGAGAATGGCCCAGTAAAAATGGGTTCTCACTAAGAGAAAACATATGGGGTGGTTGAAAATGTCTGAGGGAATCTATGCCCTGAGTCCTGAGCAGAGCATGAAGCCTGAAGTAGCTGCAGCAGAACATCAGAATTCCACACAGCACCAGCGTCCAAGCAAATTAGGATGCTCATGCAGCCCTCAGGGCAACAGACGGTGCCCAAGGCACAGTATGTATGAAACAAACACGGGGACAGAGAAAATAACAAATGCACACCAACAACATTTTAATTACCTTCCTTACACCTAATGCTATAAATATCTCCTGCTGTGATTGTATTAGCAATGGGCTGGAAGACTTCTGGCCTCTGAGGAAGCAATCTGAATATGGCCTAGATTTTTCCATAACAAAAGCTGTGTGCTGAAATGAAAACCTCCCCTATCATTCAGGCAATTTGTTATTTTGGGGTGGTGGATGATGGTATTGTAAGAGGAATCACAGCAGAAAGCTGTGTTATCTTCTCAAATCTTTAAAAATAGCCATAGATCGACAATCAAGTGCAGATATCCTAGAATGGAACCAGAAAGAGTGAGTAATACATGGCAATACCCTCTTCCTGTGATAGGCTGGGTGTTGTGCAGACTCTCTGAAACTCAGCATCTTCAGCTGGTAAATGGGAATGACCACATCCAGTGGACAAGGCCTGCTGGCATTTCTGCAGGCTTGTATACATAGAGTTCTTAGCAAAGCTCAATTGTGTTGGAAATCAGAAGTGTATTAGAGTGGGCAGCAATGAGAGACACATCTATCATTGAATGAGGTAAACCCAGAAAGGAATAAAGATGGAGTCCTGGGCAGGAAACTATTGAAAGAAGCAAAGACTTGCAATCAGACTCAGGTTTCCATCCCTGTTCCTTTCAGACTAGTGAGCTTTTTAAAAATTTAATATGGATTATCTTCACATGATGATATTTAAGGTACTCTTCTCTAGCTAGTATGGTTGGCAGGTATGAGCAAGTCAATTTCCACTAGAGCAGCATTTCTCAACCTGTGGGTCACAACCCCTTTGGGAGTCAAATGCCCCTTTTACGTGGTTCCGGATCCATAACAGTAGCAAACTGACAGTTAGGAAGTAGCAAAAAAAATAATTGTATGGTTGGGGTTCACCATAACATGAGGATTTGTATTAAAGGGTTATGGCTTTAGGAAGGTTGAAAATCACTGCAGTAGAGCTTTGTGGTGGTCATGTACCTATGTTACTTTCATGATTGAGATGTGGGGGTGGAGTCTAGCCTGTTAATCTGGATATAGGCAATGAGGCCTCTGTATGGGCATGGCTTTCTCCTGAGAATTCTGGAAAGTCTCGTGGTATTTCCCAATTGAAGAAGAGAGACTTAATTCAGTCTCCAAGATGAAGAACCACTGACAAGGCAAGATGGCAGTGTCGGAGGAGCTGGAGGATCCGGAGAAGTCACACGGCCTTATCCTGATGAAACCAGAGCTCTGAAGCTGGAGAAGCCATGTGGAGATCCCTGCTAGTGATGAGTTGCTTCTACCACCAGTGGATGCTGTTGATGGACCCTGAGCCCTGGAAACAAGGAGCCATGGGGAGACCCCTGGCAGCACCAGGATGCTTCTACTGCACATGTGTTGTGAGTCAGAAGGAGACTTTATAGACTGGTATCAGACATATGGGCTAATGGTGGGTTTATGGCCTTGGACTGGATTGGGTTGGGATCCTTTCTGAAAGTGCCATTCCTCTTGTATATAAACCTTTCCCTTATACCCATATGCATGTCTATAAATTTGTTTCTGTAGTCTACCCGGACTAACACAACCTTCCACATGTGACCATTCCCCATTGAGTTTTCCACACTGTAATTTTACATGGAGGAGCCATGGTGTCTTAGTGGTCACACACTGGTCTGCATTCAAAACCACCAGCTAATTTGAGGGAGAAAGATGAGACTTTCTACTCATAAAGAATTAGAGTCTTGGGCTGAGCCCCAGTGGCATAAGTGGTTGAGTGCGGGACTGTGACCCATGGGCTTGGCAGTTCAAATCCAGCAGCAGCAAGGCTGGGTAGTTCCCATGACCACCAGAGGTAGTGATGCCTAAAACTAAAACAAAAAAAAAAGCAAAAAAACAAAGAATTAGAGTCTCAGAATTCAGTTCAAGATGGTATCTAGGTAGAATCTCCGTACTGGTGTTCCCATTGTTAGATTGGACAATGAAGAGTATGGCAGTCATGTGCTTATGTAAATTTTATGATTGAAATGTAGGGATGGAGTCTAGCCTGTTAATCTGGAGATAGCCATTGAGCAGCCAATGAGGCCTCTATGTGGGTATGGCTTTCTCCTAAGACTTCTGGGAAATCTTGCGATATTTCCCTCATGAAGATGAGAAGCTATCTTCCCCAGTTGTTGAGAGTTAGTCTCAGAGATGATTAATCACGGACAAGACAAGCTGGCAGCGTTCAAGAAGCTGAAGGAGTCGGCGGAGAGACCACACAGCTTTGCCCTGATGGAGCCAGACCTCTGAATCTGGGGCGGCCAGATGGAGACCTCTGCCAGTGGTGAGTTGCTTCTGCTGTTGATGGACCCTTAGCTCTGGAGGCGAGGTGCCCTGCCAGCCCTGGGATTCTGCATTCACTGACCTGTGACTTTGTGAGTTGGAAGGAGATTTTATAGACTGATTTTGGGCATATGGGTTAATATTGAACTTATGACTTTGAACTGTACTGGGCTGGGATGCTTTCTCCATGTCCCATTCCTTTTGTATATAAACCCTTTCCTTATATCGATATGTGTGTCCTTGAATTTGTTCCTCTAGTCTACCCGGACTGACACAAAGAGTTAAGGAGACCAATATTGAGAGGCTGGGACTAGAAATAGAATCCTAGTGTACTAGGGGTTGTGTTTCAGATCTCCCCTTATGAGTTTCTCCCACACAGAGATTTGAAGGCTTACTATGATGCCCTAAGTTCACTGCATCTTCCCTTGGGCTCTCCACATCCATTGCTGTGGCGGTCATGTGCTTATGTTAATTTTATGACTGAAATGTAGGGGTGGAGTCTAGCCTGTTAATCTGGAGATAGCCATTGAGCAACCAATGAGGCCTCTATGTGGACATGGCTTTCTCCTGAGATTTCTGGGAAATCTCTCGATATTTCCCTCATGAAGATGAGAAACTATCTTCCCCAGTTGTTGGGAGTTAGTCTTGAGAGACAATGAATCATGAAAAAGACAGGCTGGCAGTATCCAAGAAGCTGGAGGAGCTGGCAGAGAGACCACACAGCCTTTCCCTGATGGAGCCAGGCCTCTGAAGCTGGAGCAGCATGCTGTTGATGGACCCTGAGCTCTAGAAGTGAGGAACCATGGGGAGACCCCTGCCAGCACCAGGATTCTGCACCCACTAACCTGTGACTTCATGAGTTGGAAAGAGACTTTATAGACTGATTTCGGGCATATGGGTTAATATCGGACTTATGACTTTGAACTGGACTGGGCTGCAATGCCTTCTCAGTGTCACATTCCTTTTGTATATAAACTGTTTCTTTATATCGATATGCGTGTCCTTGAATTTGTTCCTCTAGTCTACCTGGACTGACACAATTGCCAAGTCTAGTGGGACAGTGTCAACCACCCCTTCCTGCACCCAAGACCCAAGACCCATCAACATGCAGTAATTTCACCAGATTGCTGTCTAAGGACGGTCATAATCCCAGGCCCAAAGAGAGCCTCAGAAAACGACCCACAAGAACTCACTCAAGTGCTCCCCACTCTACTCCTTTCTCCACACATGTATTTGAAAGTTTTAAACCTCTCCTCCAAGGAACAGAGCAATCAGCTCTGCTTGTGCTTGTAGCATGGGTAACAATTAATAATTTCACACTAGTTTACTACAATCAGAGAGCCCCTGGACTACTTATCCTTGGCAGATTGCAGGTCTCTGGAGCAGAGTCTATGGAATCACACAAAAGTGAGCCAGAAAAACCTCAGACCCAGGGAGACCCCAAACCACTGAACCTATCTAATGCCCTTTCCTTGGGGACAGCACAACACAGTCCCAATACTAGGACACCCTGCAAAACCATTAAAACATACCTCAAAAATGTGGTCATTCTTAGGGTGAGGGTATGTTCCTTTTAGTATCTTTGAATCTAAGCCACCACAAACCTGGATCATTATCAAAGTTTTACCAAAACAAAGCAGGGAAAACCAATGGGAGTTAAAGTGTGGGACTTCAGGGAAAAACAGGATTTACCAGTTTGGGTTTGACAGATGACTGTTCAAAGACCACACAATAGTAAGTCAGCAAAACAAGCCTTCAATATAAGATACTGGCTTGCTGAGGAAGACATTGATATAATCCAACCACATAGGCAACATGAATAGACCCCACACTACCCATTCCCAATTGACCACACACCATCCCCAGACTCTCTGAGGTGACCCGTTAGAGGTACATCTTCTCAAACTAATGAACTCAATCACAGAAATACAGCTCTTACAGCCATACCACCCACCAAATCATCACCCTATCACGGATCTCACCCTCTCTCGTACACTCTAGAAGTCCAAAAGGTGGTAAAACATCATATCACTAAACATTTTCCCTACATAATACACAGGCTCAAACAGAGTACCCTATTCAATTTACTATATTTCTCCTTTACCCAAAACATGATAACCACTGGAACCTGTTCCCTTCAGGTCAGCAACAATCAACCTCCTTTCAACTCACCAAATATAATTGCAGCATTTAAGCGAGAGAGCCAACCCCAGGGAAACAGAGACACAACTTAAACTCATGGCATAGCTAGCTTCAGAGAATTGTTAGGATATTCATATTGATTTTGGAGAAAGAAAACTCAGGGCTCCTTTCCCTGCCACAGAAATTGGGACTCATCATGGTAGGGTTACTAAGTAACCTTCCCTACCCCTGGAAAGGTAGCCAGCAAACACATGGTCCCACTGCCCCTACTCAAACCACTTTCTGAAAGGAAGGCCCAACTCATATGGACATATGTCTATATACCTTGGGATTGTACATAAGGTGAAGAGAGTTGCGCAGTAACCTACTACAAGGAGCATCTGTTATAAACACAAATAAAGGTCTCCCCTCCTCCTGTCACAATTGACAGGTTCAGTACAGATTTCACATACCCATGAGGCATCCCAACTACCACAACATCTATAGCCTGCTTCGTCCAACTCAACAATACCTATTCTCCACAAAATTACCAATTAAAAACATATTCCCTATAATAAATTTTCCCTAAATAAATATTCCCTAAATATTATATTCCCTATAATCTGTGCCCAGGTCCCCATCAATGCCTGTCCACCTGTGTGTGATTATTCTGCCAGCAACACCCTCACAGCTCATGGCAAATCTGGCACTACTGCTATCAATTGAAATCTGTCACCAGTCTGTGCACAAGTCCTTGTATAGCTCTCACCCCACTACAGCCCTTGAGGGTCAGCACTGCTTTTGTTCCCATGAAAACGCCACCCACCCTGCCTGAGATAGCCATGCACATTGCCCACCAAATAAATAACTTCATCTGTCTAGATAGAGTCAGATCCAGTGATATAGAGACACATCTCAAACTTGCAGTGCAGCTGGCTCCAGGTAGTGCTAAGAATCATTCCTACTAGTCTCTGAGAAAGAAATCACAAGGCTCCTAGACTTCCAGGAAAATGGTGCCAAGCTCCACCAAAACACCATACAGACAACAACTCACATCGCAACCACTACAAAAAAACAAACAAACAAGGAAAACACAATTTAATGTAGTTTTGTGGTAAAATTAGATGCATAAGTTGATATTTGAGTCAGCTTATACTCGAGTATATATGCTAATCAAGGAAGCTAAAAAAATCTGAGAACAATGAATGATGCTCTGAAGAGAAATAATATATGAATAATTGGGATACCAGAGCAAGACGGCAGCAAGATCAACAGCCAAGATTGAGGGGAAATTCCTTGAAGAATACTTTCCCAATCTAATGAAAGAGAAACAAACAATCATCCAGGAAACAGAGAGACCACCAATGAGACTGAACCCCAGAAAGAACAGACTGTGGCATATAGTAGTTAAATTATTCAGCTTTGAGGAAAAGGTGAAAGTCATGAGAGCATCCTTGACTACAGGAAGAGAAGTGAGGTCTGGCAGAAGGTGCAGCCCTCAGTCAAAAATGTTGAGAACTAAAGGGGTGTAAATGCTGTTAGGTAAGTGGGTCCTAGAACACGAATCCTTAAAAGAAAGGGGGATTGGACTGATGGGTTATAACAGGGCCTGCTTGCTCTGTAACAGATAGATATATGCTCTGGGTGAGGGCATCAGTTATACTTGGAAAGATTTCTATGGCCTCTCTCATTTTTCTTTTTCTTTTGGTGTATATATATATATATATAGGATATGTGGAATAAGTAATCCCAAGGAGACAACAAGTGGATTGATGGTTCAGGGATTGGAGGTAATGGGAGAGGAGGGGGTGGAGGGAGGAGAGCAGTAAGCAAATACTGACAGGGACAGGGGGAAAGCAAGGGATCTATAGTTGAGAGTGAGGAGGGTATAATGTTTCTGGTCCTGTTTGATCCATTGAAATATATCTGAGTGGAATTACTGAGAAGTGAATGGTGGGTTAACATGATACTAGGCAGGAGGAAAGAAAAAAGATAAAGTGAGAAGAACAAGTAAGGAAAATTATATATATGAGTACATATAGATATGTATAAATATCTATACATATAGATATGTAAATATTTATACATATCTATATGTACTCATATATATAATTTTGTGTAACATATTATATGTGTAAGCACAATAAGGAAGCAGATGGGCCTCTGTTTTGGGCTCTACTTAAATCTTACCTCAGTACAAGAATGGTTGATTCTAATACTGTGGTAATGGTTGATTCTAATAACGGCTGATATTCACATTTTCAACATGATCACTGAAGACAAAATGGTTGCATTAGCAAATGTGGTTAAGAAAGCTGATGGTGCTTGGCTATTAAAAGATATAGCATCTGGGGTCTTAAAGGCTTGAAGGTAAACAAGCAGGGAAGGCAGGAAACCCACATGAAAGAAGCACATCACCCTGTATGATCATGAGGTGTAGAAAGGAATTGGTATCAGAAATTGTAAAACAATTAGATTGATATGAAGGAACATTGACAAAATGGAGACCCAAAATCAACCTGTCAGATAATTGGCTACTCCCTCACAGAAGAGCCACACGGAAAGGATGACATATCTAGCGTGCAGTATAGCACTGATGAAGCATGTAGCTATCCTCTAGTTCTCTAATATTTCCTTCCCTTATTTTATGGTCTTAGTGGTTTGTTTTTTTTTGGGGGGGGGTCTTAGTTTTACTTCATCAATCTTGTTAGACCTGTGTGGGAGAGGACAAAGGGGAGCTGATATCAAAGAAGAAAGAAAATAATTTGGAACTGATGGTGTAGTAATTGTAAATTATGCTTCATCTGATTGAATTATGGATTGGAGTAATATCTGTAAGGGTCCCAATAAAATGATTTTTAAAAAATCAAACAAAATTAAAAGCAAAAGAGCCAAAAAAAAAAAAAAAAAAGAATGACAGTCTCAGAAACCCTCATGGGCAGATCTACTTTGACCTGGAGTGTCATTATGAGTCTGATGGCAGTCAGGTTTTTCTCTTTCTTTTTTCAGTTTTGATATTTACAAGAGCAGATGGACAGGTCTTCTGCCTGTGGAGCAGCTGTTGGGCATTGAACCTTCAACTTGTAGGTTGAAGGTGGTATATTAGGCCATTGGTGGTGTGTTAACCATTGAGTCAGCAGGGCTCCTTAACATGAGAATTTATGAGGGATGTTTCAAAAAGTTTGTGGAAAAAATCAGAATTGAGAGATAATGAAATTTTTCCATCAACTTTTTGAAGCTCATCCTCATAATAGCTGTCCAGGGAATGGTAGATTCATTACCACTAGCTTTTGATTGTGTCTCAGGCACAGTACAAAAGGCCTCATTGTTCAGTGGACAGCTTTATTCATGGTGTTTTGACTAGTGTGGAAATCTCTTGTTTGTACCACGTCAGGAACTGGGATTGGATTAGATCTGTGGGAGTAGCCCTGAAGATATGTGTCAATCAGGTCTATAGGATCACCCAGGGTGGAGCTGAGGCAGAGTCTTGCATTTTCTACATGATATTGAGCCTTGTGTTCTGGGGAGAATGACTGAAAGAATGTGCTATCTTTCACACTTTGATGGATGAGCAGCCAAAAGGCACATTCCATGCACAAGAAAGGCCTCAGGCCAACATTACACAGATTGCAAAGACCCAGGGTAACTGACTCCAGCTGCCAGCCACCTTTGCCATATTATCTGATAGAGAAATGCACGCTGTTCCAATAGACCACTGATCTGGCTGTAATTAAAACCCAGCTTTGATTCTAAAAGGTGCTATTTCATTTGGTTGACCTCTGAGATACAAGAGAAAGATTTATGTAGGTGGTTTGAATGCATCAAAGAAATAGGGATACCATTTCTCTGGTTGAAAGCCAGCAGAAACTACCTTTGAAAGCATAAAATGCAAAAAAAAACATGTTTATTGATGTGATCTTACAAATAAAGCATGGAGATGGAGATGGCTTTTGATGCACTTAATTAATTCTATCATTCTGATAAATTCCTTTCAAGGAGTTGGGATAATGAAGCATCAGATGGATGCTAAAGTCAGGGCTTCACCCAAGGGTGGCTTTCACGTTTGCAGGAAATTTCTGAATGAAAGTGTGTCTTCCTTGCAGGTGTGTGCTAGAAACCATCTCACACCAGACTTTCAGCAGATTCTTCCAGACTTACCCTTTACTGGGAATGTGTATTTTACCCTACATAGCCGGAAACCAGGTCAACATGTTAACAAGACTCCCGGGTAATTCTTATAGATTACTGCAATGATGCTTATGTATACATCTTCTTTATCTGTGTTTAATCTGATTCATAGGTAGACTGAGAATATGAACTCTCCTTCCTCACAGGTTGCCATCAGATTGTAGTCCACTGAGATGTACTGGCAAGATATTTGTAGACTCTCTACAACATACCGCACTGTAATGCCATACATCTTTGACTGTTTTTATTTTTTTAACTCTAAACATAGGTTTCACAGTATTTTTGACAGGAATTTCAAGGGCAATCACTTATCTTCATTTGCATATAGAATGCGCCCCAGGATATGATGCACAAACAGCACAGCACACGCAGGATAAGGTGTGTGCAGTTTTCAAAAACCTCAGAGTGCATATGGTAGTCCAGTTTCCTGACACCAGGATCTTTGCAATGTGAGATGGAATTTCTTATGAGAGCCTATATCAAAGTCACATATCTGAATCAGTGGTTTATATACGGAACTTCCCAGTGCAAGGCCAGTCTCTTGGATCCTCCAGTGTCTCCTAGGGAAGATGAGAAAGCTATCCACACACATAAAGATTTACACCACCAGAAACCCACAAGGAAGTTCTACTCTATCATATGAGATTTCTATGAGGCAGAATCAACTTAATGACCATGAGTTTGACTTGATATTTTAAAAAAAAGAGTCTTGTGAAAGTGTTCACTACAGATGGATAAGTAAACACAAGTATGCCCATGCTTCCCTTGTTTATCGGGTACTCTGTCCCTGTCAGGGATTGTAAATCTGAAATAAGGCTTTGATTCCAGAGGAAGGGGCTGTGGTCTGAGTGACAGACAGTTACCACAGAGCTTGAAGCAGAATCTTTGATGTGGTAGAAACATGTGATACCTATAGATCCAGAAGGAAGTGGATGAAGCCCATCATACCCTTGCTTAAAGAATGCTAATCACATGTTACTGTGTTTTGTGGTCATTGAATGAGTTTCAGTGTGTGAAAACATTCTAAATTCACAAAGTAATACATTGCCTCATGCTCTGGCATCTTTATGATTACCAGTATGTGTGAATCCATTGTCCATCTCTTGCCTCTGATTTCCACAGTCTTTCTTCTATACCAAGTGTGATTCCGTTTTCAAAGGATTGATTTTTCCAAGTGACACACTCAAAGGAAATACACAGAACCCAATCATCTTCACATCTGGCTGTATTTATTCTTGTCCTGGTGTGAAGTCCATGTAATGTTCAGTCATGCACCAGTTATGAGGGCCAGAGAGAACCAGGTAAGCATATCAGTCATGAGGACTGAGACCAGATTCTATCAATTAGAAGGGGACAGGCAGAAGGGGTATTGATCTGAAGAGGTAATGAGCAGCTTTATCAAAGAGTGAAGTGGGTCACATATTCACAAAAAAAAAATATGCAACCATCCTACCTAAAGGAGACTGACTCACTTCTGGAAATAAGTGGGGAATGAAGTATGAGGCGGTCTGAAGTGTGGATGCCATTGACAGTGGAGCACTCGAGGTCTTCTGAAGGAAGGGTGCCTCATATCCATAATGGCAGGACCACCAATCCCTGGTAACTGAAAGTCCAACCCTAGTTGGCAACACAGTGATGTAAGTAGAAACTTATATGTCCACACAGAATTCTGCTTATTCTACTAAAAAGTCACACCTGGAAATTAGAAATTCTTCGCTGAATTTTTCCACATCTGAATTTTGAGGTCTCTTCCCAAATATCTCCCTAGGTAGAGTCTTAACACTGATTCAGGGCAAACCATAGTGTCCACACAATTCAAACATCATTCTGATAAGACATCATTTGTTCCTTGTTCTAAAAGCATAGAAGGTTGTGGATGCACACAGAAGAGACCAGGCTCTTGTCTGTCAACATGTGTGTGTATGTGTGTGTGTGTGTGCAAGCGAGTTCATATGCTGTCCATAGGCAAGGCTGCAGCCTGTGTGTGTATGTGTGGTGTGAGTATATACACTCGAGTGCATATGCTTTCCAAACCCTTCAACGTGTGAGCTCTCACTGCTTGATGCATTAATTTCCATCTTGATTGGAAGTTAAAGTGAGCTATTTAAATAAATAGCAGGGAACAAAGCATACATTTGTCTTTTGAGTATTCATTAATCATTTTTCATGGCTCTCTAAGGGTTGTCAGATGAGTATTGAATAAAAGATGCATTGTAGCATGGATCAGTTAATCGGGCTTTTTTCCTAACCTAAACATAGATTGGCATTCTTGGTGTGGAATGATTGCATACTCACACACACACACACACACACACTCACGTGCACACTCAAACGTCTATATATATTTATGGCCACATCCACACATGAATATACCAAGTATAGCTATGAGGTTATGGCCTATTAATCAAGCAATCATTAAATGGTAAGCATGTATAAGGCATTCTGACTGTTGACAGATATGTGAACAGTAGCAGAAACTGACAGATCACATGGGGCAAATGTTACATATGAAGGGAAACAATTCAAATACCCATTATGATGCTGTAAGGGATTTGGGTTCTGTGTACTATATTAGTCCCTGGCAAAGTAAGGCCAAGCATAAATAAAATAATGATAACAATAACAATTTCTCAAAAGTATAGGGGAGTTCGGACTCACCTGTACTTTTTATAATTGAAGCCAATGAGACTCTTTCTCCTTGTGTTTGTTGCCGGTCTACCCCTGGCAGGTACTCAGTACACAGCTGTAAAGCCCCAGTTCCACATTACAGTCAAATGAGGAAATTTTAGATGTCATTCTTTGCCTTATTTTTGCCTTCATTATTTACTGGTCTTGGTAAAGTAGAGGGGCAGGAAACAAAGAAGGCTTACAAGAGGATAGGTTGGCACAGCGACTACAATTGTGGGCTCAAAAATAAGAAAAATTGGGAAAATGGCACAGGACCAGGACGTGCTTGTTGTGTTTTCTCTACATATCGAAATGGTCTCCAGGGCACCTAACAAGAACTGCAACAATCGTAGTCAGGAGATGGAACAAATCTAGGGCAAGAAGCACATCCAGGATGATCCTTAGAAATGAGGATGTCAAGACTTCATCTGATGTACTGTATTTTTCAGACCACAGGATGCACCCAATCATAAGACACATCAAGTTTTTAGAACAGGGAAACAAGAAAAATATTTTGAACCAAATATCATCAGTAAACTAAAGTGTTCTGGTGTACCATACCTTCAGACCGTAAGATGCACCCTCATTTCTTCCCCACTTTTGTGGGAAACAAAGTGCACCTTATGGTCCAAAAAATATGGTAATTGGGACACATTGACAGGGAGGACCAGTCCCTTGAGTTAGAGCTTGTGATTGGCAAAATAGAGTGTCGTGAAAAAAGATCCTCTAGCCCGATGGATTGACGCAGTGGCTATGACAACGGGCTCAGCCATGTCGATGCTTGTGAGGAAGGCACCAAACCGGGCAGTGTTTCACCCAGTTGTTCACAGCGTTGCAACAGGTCAGAACTAGCTCAACATCAAGCTCAACTAGCTAGCTCAATGGCATCCATCAGCAAGGGCAGCAACGTCAGTGTTTTCCTTGCTCCTGTATGCATGGCTTTAGCCTGCAACCTTCTTTAGGGCAACGTTGAATCTCATCTTTTCTGCATCCAGCTTTGGAGCTTTCCAGGAAGTTTGGAAGGCTGCATTCTCGTTACGCCTATTGTGGGAACTGCTCCTGGGATGCATGCTGCCTTGTGACTAGATATCCCTCTTGACTTTCATTCCTGACTTTTACCTAGAGCCCAGAATCAGAGACAGGAGCTGTCCTTGATGACAGCCATTTTTCCAATTGAAGCATTCTTCTCTCCCCTATTCTTTCCATTGCTGTTGTGAGATGCCATCAAGTCCATTCTGATCCTTAACTACCTGATGCACAACAGAGTGAAACGTCCTTTGTTCCTATGTTGTTCCTATACTTGTTACAGCCATATAAGCTATATAAGCTGGTGTCAATTTGAGGATTACACTACAATTTGAGTGTAGGGGTAGAGTCTAGACTATCAATTGGAATATAGCCAATGTATGGCATGGCCTTCCTCCTGAGGATTCTGGTAATTACTGTATTTCCTCCTTGGAGGCAGGAGGCACACCTGCTCTTTGCTCACTCTCTGAAAGATGCTCTACTGATAAGACACATTGCACTATGCACTGTGCCCTGGGAATTGAGGAAGCCACGAGGAGACACCTGCCAGTGCTCAGATGCTTCTACCACCACTGGATCCACAAGACTTTACTCCCACTGGCCTGTGGCCATCCTGCATTCAGTGTCATTGCATGTATTTCATGAGTCTGAAGAGGACTCTATAGATTGGTATCAGATGTATGGGGTAATATTAAGACTTATGGACTTGATCTGGACTGGGCTAAGATGTTTTCTCAATATTCAATTGCTCTTGTTTATAAAACTCATACTTATACACATGTGAGTGTCTGTGAATTTGTTTCCCTAGTCTACCCAGACTAAGACAGTACCAATCCATCTCCTTAGGGACCCTCTCTGACAACTTGTCCAAAGATTGTTAGATGAAGTGTGACAATCCTTACCTTTAAAAAACACCCTGGCTGTATTTCTAAAATAGATTGATATGTCCTTTCAGCAATCTATGATATTTTAAATATTTCCAATAGGTCACTTCACAACTCAATACCAGGAAATATAAATATTATCCTAAAATGTAAAGACTTTCAATACACTGGAGAATAGTATTGAAAATGTTTAAAGTATAGGATAATATATATATATATATATATATATATATATAATTTCCTGAGATGGAGTTGTTGTGAAGTGACCTTATGAATGCCTCCTGATGGATTATGGCTTGAATACAGATAGTTCATAGAAGTTTGGGTTATTTTAGGGAGTTGGAGATAATCCATTAGTGCTTATTGAATGTCCCACATGATGCAAGCACTCTATGATGATAGCATGCAGGTGGTTCCACAGAGAACTTTCTCCATCAAATACCCTTGGTTGAAGAACACAGATTCTGGAATAGAGCCCAGACATGAGCTCAAGCTTGAAAACATTCAAAGGGAAATGAATAAACCATTTCCTTACATTGACCTTCAATGAATGTGGAATAAGGAATGTGGTCTCCCATAGACTGAACCCGTGGCAACCTAGTTTGAATAAGATGGGAGTTATTCAATAAGCTTCGATTGAAAATAGACATACTTGTCAAAGAAGGTGGAACTATGTGTGCTGGGGTTCAATGGCTGTGAATCAGATGTACCAGCAGGAACTTCACACCATTCAAGGTGAGGGAACACCAGCAGAGCCACTTATGCCAAGCAGCCCATCTGTTCTTCCTTTCCCTCCTTACCCTCCAATACACATGTAGTTCAAGGAAAAAGGTCTGAATTTCCCCATTCCCATCTTCATCATTCACCCTTTGCTTTTGTTTTGCTTTTTAGTATGTTTACCTATGAATTAGGTAACTTATAACTCAACCTTTCACCTCAGGTACTGTGACATTCATGGGAGGTCAGGGGCTTGGCTACATTCAGTAAACACTAATAGGCAACCTCCCTCTCATGGAAAGTGGACATCCTGTGATGATGTCACTTCTAGTGTTATTGTTGTTGTCAGGATCACTAGAGCTGTATCCAACTCACATTTGTGGCAAAAGAAAATACTGTCTAGTCCTGCATCAGCTTCACAATTAGTTTGTTTGAGCCAATTGTTACAGCCACTGTGCATAATCCATTTCATTGAGTGTCTTCCTTTTTTCACAGACCCTCTTTTTTACCAATCATTATGTGCTTCTCCAGGGACTAATCTCTCTTGATAAAAGGTCCAAAGAAAGTGAGACAAACTCTCGCTGTACTTGCTACTAAGGACCATGATGTATACGTTTCCTCCAAGACAGATTTGTTCATTCTTCTAGAAGTCCATGGCACTGTCACTAATCTTTGCTAATACCACAATTTAAATGCTTTGGTCTTTCTCTGCACTTTTTTCTTCATTGTCCAGATTGCACATGGGTATGAAACACCATTGGAATCACCAAAGTGATTTCCTTGTTCTTTAACATTTCCTATAAGTGTTAAAATGCTGCTTTTGACAGCAGATTTTCCCAATGCACTGTGTCCATTTGGTGTCCTTATAAACTCAAGCCAAACTCACTGCCATCAAGTCAATGCTGACTCATTGGAAAGTCCCTGCAGATTTCCAAGACTGTGACTGTCTACAGCAGTAGAAAGTCTAGTCTTTCACTTGTTGAGCTGATGGCGGTTTCCAATTGCCCACTGTGCAGATTGAAGTCCAATGTGTAACCGCTACACCACCGCGACTCCCAGTTCCTGTTCTTATAGATAGTGGTCTTGCATTGGTCATGGTCATCACCAGACACTCCCACTTCAAAGGGATTGGACTTTCTTCAAACATCAGAAGGAGTGTATATCTTTCAAGCAGTCTGGCAAACATTTGTCGGAAGATGGCATCTTGTGTACAAACAAAATTGTGCATCCATTTAGAGAACCTGAGCCTGATTTACACATAGATGGCTCAAAACATTCTATTTACGCTTATCTCCTTGATCATTCTGGATGTCTGATGACAGATGCTGACACGACTTCTGTGATTAAGGAAATCAAGAATTTTGTGTATGAACCTTTGCATCTGCATTTCATCACCATGGACATATGTATTCTGGCAAATGCCAGCCTTTATGTTTATGTAAAAGCAGAAGCAAAAGAAGGAATTAAGGGTTTATGTTAACGTCCGGAGCCCTTCCTCCATTCCCACTAGTCAACTTCCACATATGCCTCTTTCCCTTGAATTGTATTCCATGCCATCCATAGCTGGGCAAAGGGCAATGAGAGGTCCTTTTCTCTAGTGAGGAAGTTTCTGGGAGGAAATGGGTTAAGAAGATTCATTGAACTGTATCACTCTCTTCTCCAGTAGACTACATGGATCCTGAATGAGGTCTTCAGGACTGAGAGAAACAGTCAGGCTGCCAAGCACTTGTAGGATGTTGTGAACTGAGCAGAGAGTAAAAAGAGAGAGAGAAATAAAGGAGCAAGAAATAAAAAAGGAGGAAAAAAGGCAGAAGGCAAAAGGGAAGGGGATTGAAAGGAAGAGGAGATTAGAGAGGAAGCAGAGATGGAGGACATGTCTCTTGGATTAGTGGCCAGCAGTCAAGTGGAACTACCAAGTAACTGTGCCTTATCTCTCCAATATCCTGTCACCTAGCTAGCCATATAGCACAGGTTCTTTATTGATCTTTGTTTTATTGAATTTGGAGGATTCTGGGCATTTTACAAATGGAAGGTCTGTATTGAGCCAAATTGGGCAGGGCTGTGGGTGTCATTTATCTAACAACCTGTGCTGACTTTGTGTCTCTGTGTCCATGTTGTTCATTCTCATATTTCAGACTTTTTCTTCATGCTAAAGCACACTTCATGGATGACAGTCAAGTGTCAGGATAACTCTTCTATACCCTGGGAAACACACACACACAAAAAAAACCCAGCAATAACAATGTGTGTGGAATTGGCTTTAGTGGATACAATTCTCTACATTATCTCACTCCAGCCACCAACACCCACCGAGCATGATCTATCCTTAGGAAAATGCCACTTAATGTACGAGAGACTGTTTCCTGATTGACGGTCCACATCTCCCAGGGGTCCTCCCATGGGCCATATGTCCTCTTCCAAGGACATTTATCCAGCTCCCATTTGTTTTTTTGCCGCCACTGTTGTCCTGCTTAGCAGCCAACTTATTCCAGGCCCACAGTTAATTTGTTCTCTGATTTTTGTGGGTTTTTTTTTTGGGGGGGGGAGCATCAGTGCCCTCTGGTGCTGGGAGTAGGAGGCCCAAGCTTTGCTCCTGTGGAGCTGCTGCTGGAATTGAACCTCTATCCCAGTGAGCTGCAGTCCCACGCACAACCACTACGCCACCGGGGCTTAGCCTTTTGTTTTGTTTTTAACTAGAATCCAGTCCTCTAATGGTCTGAGGGACACTGAACTGGCCCCCTGTTAAAAAAGTTTGAGGACTCCTGCGTACAAACAGTCTGCAATAGAGAAGGCAGGGACATTTAAATAAAGCCAAAGAGGAATGTTGCAGGGGAAGAAATGCGAGGACACATGAACACAAAGAAGGCAACCTTGGGCAGCCCTGGCAGATGCTCTTGTGAGGAAGCCAAGAGCCTTTCTTCACAGAAGGTAGGCAGAGGGTGCCCTGTGTGAGGGAAAGCAGGGGGAGACCGTGTGCCTTCTAGTGTCAGTACACATGGCAGGGCACGTAAAGGTGCTGGAAGGAGGCTCTGTACTTGAAAAGAAACCCAAAGGAAACCAAGTAGAAGTGGACAGTATGTGCAGCTGAAGTCACTCCTGGGTCCTGGTATTGCTGTGAGTTAGCCATTGGGATCTACTACAGGTTTGGCATTTCAAATTTATTAGCTGCTTCCAGGGAGGCTTGCTCCTCCTTTAAAGATGTACAAAGTCTTCGAAACCCTATGTAGGTTGCCACAAATCAATAGGACTCGTTGCCTTCTAGACAATGCTGACTCACCGTGACCCCTGTGGGTTTCCAAGACTGTTTATGGGAGCAGAAGGCCAGAGTTTTTCTCCCAGTGAGTGGCTGCACATTGGATATTTCAGATTAAACAAACAAACCAATCAACCGATGGTCAAGCGGCTGTTTCAGATCCATGGCAACTCTCTATAGGGTTTAGAATGCTGCGAATGTTTCCTGGCTCAGAAAGTCTTCTCTTTCTCCCTTGAACTGGCTGGTGGGCTCAAGCAGCTGGTCTTGCAGTTAGCAGTGCACGACACCACCAGGGCTCCAGGATGCCCGCAAGGCTTTCTGTGAAATGGTGCATTATGGGATTTAGATGTTGTATGAGCACAGTATGACAGCCTTCTGAGAGCCTGTTTCCCGCCAGCATCATTGCCTCTCCTGGAGCTGCCAGAGGAAGTGGCCAAGACAGCTGAGTGAAAGGAGGTGAGTGGTCAGGGCACACCCAAAGAAGTACTCATCTAGCCTGAAATGCCAATAGTTCCGGGAACCCTCCCCACAAGAAAAACACTTAACCGATCTAAAATGCTAGTAGTCCTGGGGAACCACCCAATAAATATTCACCCAGCCTGAAATGCCAATAGTGTGATAGTTGAGAACCCCTGCTTTGAGAGATACCAGCTATGTAAACAACACATGCGAATTATCAAACATGATGTGATGACAATTAATCTAGAGGACAGAGGCAAAAAAGAGTGAGATGACAGCCCCACAATAATTAAGTTTTCTCTTTTCATATTTCTTTGTTGAAGGATTACCATGTACTACATGCAGGGAGAGGGACACACCATTTCTCACATGCTCCTAGATAAGGACTTTGGGGTGTCAACTAAAATTCACACTTATGAAGTATGAGATCAGTGAAAATGTGAGAGGTGGGACAAATAAAGATCCGCTATAGCAAAGGCAGTGGGAATGAAACTCGGGCTCCATCACTCCTTCCCAGGGAGCCAGCAGAAGCAAAAGGACAGGGACAGACAGTACTCACTGGGTCCTAAGTACTTGACTTCTCAATGCCCGTGAATGCATCTTTGTGCTACACATAGAGAATGTGAGGGAAGAGGAATTGGATTTGTGGTTTGCAAAGTATCAGAAGCTGTAGAATACAGCACTGACAGTTATTACCGGCAGATGACTCACGCAAAGCGCAAGTATTGTCAGAGCAGAAATGAGCTACATCCAGTATGGAAGGACTGATTTCTCAGACAGAGACCATCTCGCGTTTACTCTAGAGGTTCTGAGTACATTAAACCTTCAGTTTTGAAGTTAACAGCCAAGCTGGTTAACTGTTTCTCCCATTCTGGATCTCCCATTCAACGTTATTCAGCCAGGAATACAAAGTCACAAGGACCTATAGAGAGAATTGTTTCTGTTGTTTTCTTTCTTCTCACACCTGGAACCCATGGCAGAATTAGAATCTCTTGAACAAGTCAAAAGTAACATCAGGGAAATAATAAGTCTTGGGAGGGAGGTACAGTTTAGTGTTATCAATGCTTTGAGATCCAATGCCCAGCTTCACCCAAGAACAAAATTCAGAAGGGTTATAGGTATGAAGGAAGAATAGACACTGGAAATATAAGAAAAAAGGGGTCAAGTAATGTTACATGATGGAGATGCAAATCAATGACGAAGCAAAAGATATGTGAACTCTTGAATAGAAAACTGATGTGCTCTGTATACCTTTACTCACACTACAATATTTTTTTTAAATGTAAAAGAGAAAAGAAGAGGTATTTTTGAAGAACAGATGATGGAGGCTTTATTTAATACTCACTTTTCCATTATGAACCTCTGAGTTGTGATACCCAGGGCTTTAAGTTCTACCTAGCAATGTCTAACATCCTTGCTTTGTGAGACATAAGTTATGTTCAAAATCAGAGGCTGCATATTCCCATCCAGCAATTCATAGATCTTGAATGGAGTGGGCATGTCTCTGGATGATGCAGATAGCCACTATGTTTAGCTATTAACTAAAAAAATTGAGGTTCAAGTCCACCCTGAGGTGCCTTAGAAAAACCTCAAGTTCTACATATGAAAAAAACAGCCACCATACCCCAATGTAACAAAGGGCTAGCCTGACACACAAGAGGTAGAACTGGGATCATGACAGTTGGGGTGTATGTGTGTGCGGGGGACATTAAAATACTAGAGGAAAGTTTTATGTTTCATCATTGCTACACTGCATCCTGACTGGCTGACTGGCTCATCTCTTCCCTAGGACCCTTGTAAGGACTTTTTATCCTCAATCCGCATACCCTCTCATTCATAATGATATGATTTTTTTTGTACTTTGATGCTGGATGCCTAGTCCCGTGAACACCTTGTAATCACACAGGTTGATGTGTTTCTTCCATGTAGGCTTTGCTGCTTCTCAGCTGGATGAATGCTTGTTTATCTTCAAGCCTTTAAGACCGCAGACACCATATCCTTTGATCCCTTGACACCATCAGCTTTCTTTACCATATTTGCTTATGTATCCTCTTTGTCTTCAGTGATCATGTTGGGAAGGTGAGCATCATGGAATGGCAGTTTAATAGAACAAAGGGTTTTTGTATTGAGAAAACACTTGAGTGGAGGCCCAATGTCCATCTACTACCTTAATACTAAAACTATAAATATATATACCCAGATCTATTTCCCCATCATCTATAAACATGTATGTACATGCTGTATTTAGATCTTTGCCTCCTAGTTATTTCCTCTATTTCCTTATTTCCTTTTACTTTCCTCTTGTCTCACTATCATGCTCAGCCTTCATTTGGATTTCAGTAATTTCTCTCAGTTACATTGCCCTGGATCAAGCCCTACCAGGCCTTTTGCACCCTCCTCACCACCGATTTTGGATCACTCGTTGTTCCCTTGTCCCTGGGTTTGTTAACACCACTTTCTTTCCCCAACCTCCCCCTTTCCCCCTTTGGTTATTTTTCCTTCCAGATTGTTTATCCCACCTACCTTATCTATTTAGACCTAGAGAGATAATAATGTGCACAAAAACAAAGCAGAGCCAAACAAAGCAACAAAGGAAAAAACAACAACAAAAACCAATTACAAAAAAAGAGAGAGAGAGAAAAGCCTGTAAATAGTGCAAAGTCTGTTTCTTGACCTTTAGGACCGTTGTCTGATGGGGTGCCACACCCTGGATCCAAAGTCTATTTTAGGTATTTCCTTGAGACGTCCTTGCTCTGCTCTCCTTGCTCTTCTATATGGAACATTTTAATCTCCAGAAGGTTCCCACATGTTAAACTTTCATACCATATCCATTCTCCACTTTCCAGCAATCATTCATGTTTTCTCATTATAATTTTGTCCTCCATTATGTTTCATTGACCTATGTGTTAACCTTTTTGTTAAAAATCATTGTCTGAATTATTGTTGCTATATAATAAGTCTTAGGATTAGGAAAGTTATTCTTCTCATATTCTTCTTATTTTTAAAAGGTATTTTAGATTCCTAATTATTTTACTTTTCCATGCATATATAGGAATTACCTATATGAATGAAGGTCTGGCTGAAAGTCTGATAGAAATTGAATTAAGGGGGCATATCCATAGACATCTTTGCAAGTTAAATAGATCACAATATGGCTTCATATTTACTTAAGTTCTATAAATGCTGACTACATCCAGTTGTTGGATGTTTCTCTTGTATATTTACTTGCCATTTTGTTTGTTTTTATCCTTGTTCTGATAAGTTTTGAGGACGTAGTATTCCTCTCTCCATCTGTTTTTTTTTTTTGTTCAACTGTCCACTTCATCTCATATTAATACATCCTGATTTCTTTTTATTAATGTCAGCAAAATGTATAATGTGGTGGTCATGTGCTTATGTCAATTTCATGATTGAGATGTAGGGGTGGAGTCTGGCCTGTTAATCTGGACATAGCCATTAAGTAGACAATGAGACCTCTTTGTGGACATGGCTTTCTCCTGAGACTTCTGGGAAATATCACAGTATTTCCCTCATGGAGATGAAAAGCCATCTCCCCAGTTGTTGGGAGTCAGTCTCTGAAACAACAAACTACGGATAAGACAAGATGGCAGCGTCTGAGAAGCTAGAGGAGACTGAGGAGAAGTCACATGGCTTTACACTGATGTAACCAGACCTCTGAAGCTGGAAAAGCCATGTGGAGACTCCTGCCAGAGTTGAGTTTCTTCTACCACCATTGGGTGCTGTTGATGGACTCTGAGCCCTGGAAGGGAGGCGCCATGGGGAGACCCCCACCTGTGCTAGGACCCTACACCCACTGACCTGTGACTTTGTGAGTCAGAAAGAGATGTTATAGACTGGGATCAGGTATATGGGCTAATATTGGACTTGTGACTTTGAACTGGACTGGGTTGGGATGCTTTCTCAATGTGCTATTCCTCTTGTATATAAACCTTTCCCCTTATATCCATATACGTGCCTATGAATTTGTTTCTCTAGTCTGAGGAATTTGATCTCCCTTACAATGACTTGAAGGGTACAATCTATACTGAGAGCTGAAATCCTTGATCTTCATCAGCAAGTTCTTTAATTCCTCCTCATTTTCAGGAAGCAAGGTTGTGTCATGCGCATACTGGAGAGTGTTAATAACCTTTCCTCCAACCCTGATGCCTCACTCTTTCATACAATCCAGCTTCTCTGATGATTTTCTCTGCATATAGATTGAACAAGTACGATGAGAGGATACAATCCTGATGCACACTTTTTCTGATTTGTCAATATGAATTATTCCCTGCTTGATCTGTGTAAAATTTCTAATAGCACAATGACATATTCAGCAATCCTCATTCTTCTCAAGGTTAGCCAAAGTTTAGCATTGTCCATACAGCCATATGCTTTTGCATCATCAATGAAACACAAGTACACTTCTTTCTGGTATTCTCTGCTTTGAGCCAAGACCACTTTGACATCACTAATGGTATCCTTTGTTTCATGTCCTCTTCTGAATGTGGTCTGAACCTCTGGCAGTTCTTGGTCAATGTGCTATTGCAATGATCTTAAACAAAATCTTACCTGTGTAGGATATCAATATTACTGTAAATATATATGATTCATTCTGTGGGGTCACCTTTCTTTGGAATGGGGCACAAATATGGATGTCTTCTAGTCAGTTGGTCAAGTAGCTGTTTTTCAAATTTCCTGGCACAGATGAGTGCATGCTCTCAGTGCTTCTTTGACTTGCTGAAACGATTTCATGGGGATTCATCAATGCCGGAACCTTATTTTTGGCCAATGTATTCAGTGCAAGCCTAAACTTCTTCCTTCGGCAACAATGGTTCTTATTCATATGCTACCTCCTGAAATGATGGACTCTTGACTCATTCTTTCTGGTACAGTGATTCTGTGTATTCCTTTCATCTTCTCTTGGTACTTCTTGCGTCATTTAATATTTCACTAACGAATCTTACAGAATTTCTATTCAAGGTTTGAGTTTGCCTTGAGTTCTTCCAAATTCTGATATGCTGAGGGTGTTCTTCACTTTTGCTTTTCTCAATGTTTTTCTAATTCTAGGTCTTTGCACATGTCATATAATATTTGGTTTTGTCTTTTTGAAGTGCCTTTAAAAATTTTCTGTTCAGCTCTTTGACTTCATTCTTCTTCCATTTGCTTTAGTTGCTCTACAATTAACAACAAATTAAACAGTCTCTTCTCACATCCACTTTGATCTTTTCTATCCTCCCCCTTTTTTTGCCCCATCTTTTTAAGGAGCTTTTGCTTTCTTCCTTAATGATGGTTGTGATGTCATTTCACAGTTCATTGGGTCTCTTGTCATCCATGTTCAAGGTATCAAATCTTTTCTTTAAATATTCTAGAAATTCTGGTGGGATAGACTCAAGATTGTATTTAGCTTCTGTAGACTTGTTTTAATTATCTTCAGCTTTATCATGAACTTTTTCCTTACATGTCAACAAATGTGGTCTGTTCTATAGTCAGTACCTGGACTTTTTTTTTCCTGGACTG